>JAIPRN010000854.1:0-62831 GCA_025469175.1 Geopemphigus sp. TES_GeoC_2020 | reverse complement strand
GACGACTAACGGAATGGGGGGGGGGCAAAAAAACCGAACGAACGGATCTCGTTTTCATCGAGAAAAACAGGACGGTGCGGGCGTGGCGAAGAGTTGGAACAGAAAGTCGGCTGGAGAGAGACTAGTTTTTTTCCGCCGTATTCAAATCCGTCGCGTACACACCGTTCTCGGTGTGTTATTATTGCGTACGGGCGTACGCGAAACTCGAACGCTACTTAATTAACAGCATGTACGCGTAATAATAAAAAAAAAAAAAAAAATACGAACCGCTTCGGCTTCTCGTGGACACGAGAAACGACGCTACCGACGGAGAGATACCGACACGGCGGCTTGCCGTACGCGCGTATGTCACAGCCAAAGTTTCGCGATTGCGATCGTTGTTTTTCAGCGGCGCGCTTGACAAACACACTCACATACACACCTATGGTCGCCGTTTATCTATCTACCATTTCCCGAGGACGTCTCACACGTCCTCCGCTACGTCCCTCCCCCCTTCACCCCAATACCAATAATGATATTATTATTTCTACGGCGCGGCGCGCACGGAATAGATATTGACGGCTCGCACGCGCGTCAATTTCGACGCGTCGCGGCGCGTGGAAATCGCGTCGAAACGGCCGTCGTCGTCGTGTACGAAAAGTCGTATAACGGCTAGGCGACACGCGAACAAATTTACGCCGATCGACGCGCGTTCCTGTTTAGCATATTTAAATAGCGCGCAATCTCACCGTGAATCTCTAACCGTGTGTTCGTGTTTGGACACACTCGTGTCGTTGAGCCGCCGTATATTCGCACGCACGCACGTACGTCGACGACCGCTCTATTAAGGGGATTTTCCGAACTGTTCGTGTCCAAGGAAACGGACGACGTTGACGTTATTCATTATAGATACGTACGCGTCGTTTCTAACCTACTTGAACCGTCCAAAAAAACGAACGTTGCAGCGTCGAAAAGTCCCCGGAATTTCTGGTTTACGTTCGACCGAATCGGCGGGGGGAAGGTTAAGAGACGTAAAGTGAGTAGGTCGGTAGAATCGACGACGGACGGAGAATTTGGGTGTTGACGGAAAAGCGCTCGGAGGAAAACGAGCACCGTCGATTTTGTTCGGCAGTAACCGCCCCTTCGGACTTACGAAACGGCGGCGGCGCGCAATCGCTTTAAACGCCGGGCGTGCGCGCGCGCACTGACCGAGTCGACGACACAATAATCGGACGGATAACGATACGACCGGGTCGGGGGAGAGCTCGTCGTGTACAATGGTAATTCGCATCCGCGCGGACCACGAGGAGGAGGAGGAGGAGGAGGAGGAGGAGAAGTAGGAGAAGGTTGAGGAGTGAGGAAAGAAACTGAACGCGCGCCGTTCATTATGCGCCGCTCTCGGACCGACCAAACAATCGTTGGCAATTAAAAAAAAACCGCCGGCGCCGTTCACTCGGCGGGCATTGTGTCGCCCGCGCGCGCGTTACGATTTTTTTTCCGACTTTTACGTACCCGCGTACACAATGCCCATGCGTATATATTCCCCGGCGCTCCCCGTTATTTTCCCGAAACGGCTCTCTATTCGCGCGTGCTTTAGGCGTAATAATACACGCGGCCACTTGTCGTGTGTAATATACGCGCCGTACGCAAACACACCGCCACCGTAGCCGCGAGTCGCGCCGATAACGGGGCGGTCTGGCGCTCGTGAGGTCAATCCGAATACGGTTTTTTTTTTTTTTTCATTATTATTACGCCGACGCGGCCGATACGAAATAATACGCGCGCGTGGCCGACGGTCGCGTTTTGCGGTAGCGCCGGCGGCCGATACGTTTCTACGCGGTCGAATAATATCGCCTACCGGAAATCAGCATTAAACGTTATGCGCGACTATCCGGTTGCTTTACGTAGGGAACTATTAACCCTAACTGCCACCGGGTACCCGGTTGTGATTGCGACGCTGTGACATAGGACGAACGAAAAACCAACCACCCTAAACACACTTGTACCATCGGAGCGAATGACGTCAAACGAACGACGTACGTTTTCGATTAGGTTAGATTCGTATACCTTACTTCCGATATGTGTGTGTGTGTGTGTGTGTGTGTATTCGTTCGTGTAGGATACGCGTACGCGTGTCGATACGATTCACTTCAGTTTGATTAGTCATGAAATTGAAATTATGCGCCAGACAGTCGACGCGTGCCACGTTCAATTATTTGTCGTCTACGGTTCAGCACACGCAACGAACTATATGTAAACGCGCCATTCGGTTAGGTCTCGTCGATCGTGTATAATTATATGTATAATTAATCCGAGCAAAAATTGATTCCGTCGTACCACGTTGAAATATCAAATAACGTTGGAAGTACATTTTAGACAACGATAAAAAAAAACGTTTTTGATTTTGTATTTTTCGTATCATGTCGCAAATGCGAGTTCGGATTGTACGATAATAAAACTCAATGTACGACGGAATTAGTATTTTCGATGTTCAGCTTCAAACGTGTAAACAAATTGAACATTTATTAGAACCGCTCGACTTTCGAAAATTTCGAAGTTCTATATTTTAAATTGCTCGAAACTCATTTAAGCGTTTAAAAAAAATCTTATTCTCTCCGTATTCGAATACGCATCGATAGGTAATCATTTCAATTCTTTCGGATTATGTAATTTTTTTTTTAAAATTCGAAAAAAACACAAATACGATTTCGAGAAGCTTGGGAGTATTTACCGGGGTATTTTTACAGTAGTTTCTTGCGTTTGAGAAATCAACCGAGAAAAAGTGAAATGGCCCCTTTCAAATACCTTCTGCGCTTTCAAAAAGTATTTATTGACGACAACTAAAAGACCACATCATTACGTAAAATCAATACGGTATCGATTGACAATGTGTGTGTGTGTGTGTGTGAGTGTGTGTGGAGGAGGAGGTGCGACCGCTCTTTCGAAACCTTCTAATGGTGTCTTTGTGGTCTCTTTAACGGTACGTATTACGTATATTTGTGTACCCACTATTGTGTATTACGTAGGTATTTAATTACACAAAATACGCCGACTTACGCGATTGATATCGTTAATTACAGGAAAATATCGATAATTCTCAATTGTATTACAAATTTACGACAATCGCCTAGATGAAACGTAATTATTTGATTTGAAAAAAATAATTACGATCATATATATATATGTGATAAACTAGCTGCTTTGAACTGTTGTCTTCGGACGTGACAGTATGTCTAGCGCGTGATTTGAACTATAAAATAAGAAACAATGACAAAACACGGGTATTGACGAGAACAATTTTTTTTTTCATTTTGAATTTGATCTTTCGTGTTTATGGCACCGTTCATTGAAAAACAAGATTGATATCGTCCTTTGTTGCACGGCCAAGAGTATAAATTAACTATTGACATTTCCGATTCCGGATGGGTCTGTACGTATCACGCCATTACTGAAACAAAACCATTTTCGTAAAAAATCTTCGTGTCATTTTACAACATGGAAAACATATACGGATGTGTGCAATTATACTTTGTATAGTACACACAGTCGGACGTGATTTCTAGCGTATTATCGTAATATCCAATGGTATGACGGACGATTTTTTACGTATGTAACGAACATTTTAACGTTATATACATTTTGAAATTTACATATTAAACGGACGTTTAGAGTATAATAAATTATGAAAAATATTTAGAAAAATCGAGCACTTGAAGTAAATATTTTTTAATAGTTTATATCATTCCTTAATACGTAGCCGTTTAAATATTTATCATAAATCAACGTATATTGTAACTTTACTTATGCTCGTAATATGTGAAGATCATCCCTTAAAAATATATATTCCCAAATTCGATTTTCGTTGAAAAAGTTACGTTTATTTGTTTTCTATAATTTTAACGTTCGTCCTGTGGAAATAAATTATGTAAACATCTATTGCATAATATATAAACGTTTCGATAGTATAGGTAATATGTTATTATTTTAATTTTTTAGCGCCGAATATATTAGCGAGTGTATTATCGCTAATTGATCGCGACGATTGTTTGAGTACATTACGTTATAAAATTGTAACGTCGTAAAGTTGTTTGTTGACAAGCGCGTTTAAAGGAAAACCGTAATTCGACGAAATAAAATAGTAATAATTTTACCATATAGTTTTTAAAACGAAGTACGAATTGAAGTGCAACGAATATTTAATGTAAATATCGACTTAAATAGCGAACATATGTCACGAGGATTGGAAACTCGGAACTAACAAAATAAAAGATTTTCAAACGCGAACGACTTGTATCCGACACTGGTACCGACGAATTGTGAAATAAGTCGGCGATGTGGCTTTGGGATCCGTTGAGCAACGAACGCGGACAAAATCCACAATTACTACGATAAACGAAACCATGACTACATTTCAATAGAACAAAAACGGTAACGTAATATGTGCGCAAGAACGATACACCCGATATCTTAAATTTAAACGGGAATCGTCGAAGTTTCGACTCTGGAGGTAATCGTGCGACGCGATGAAATGTTAAAAACACGACGAAATGGAAACACGCCGAAGAGTACGCTATAGAAACGTGTATATATATATATATATACTGCGGATAGTGTGTTAATAGGACGAACAATGTTTAGATTAGGACGTCCGATGCATGCGAAACGGGAATATTCACGTTTATTAAACATTTAGTGTCGTAACGTTTTTTTTTTTTTAAATTTACGCGTTTTAAACTGCAACGAATTCGAGCTATTCAATCACAAATAATCGTATTAAGTATCTAATAATACGACTTGTATATGCGTTTTATATCGTTAGAACTATTTTAACTGTATCTAATTTATTAGATTTCCTATTCAACTCATAAAATACGTCATGATGACAAAACCAGTTTTCAATATTGAATGCAAATAGAACTATAATAACACCTATATATATATATAAACGGAATTATTCTTTATTTACATTTTTTTTCGTCGTAAAAGTTCTCTATGCTTCTATCATTCCATGCAACGAACATACGAAATAGATCAATATAACGATTTTTATACGTAATGATTTGCAATATTGAATTTTTAATTATTTAAATTAGTCATGTGTGTGTGTGTGTGTGCATGTGTATATAATTTCCTTTCGAACAGTACCTACAACAATTCAACAGGTTCAACAACCTAACTCGTATAATGAGATGTAACTTTAAGTAGCTAAAACGTTTCCTCGATGTGGAATAATACCTACGAGTTATGAATAACTTTGTACTAAGCAGTAGCGGTTACCGGTGGGTAGTAATTTTGATTATATATAATTGAACGATAACGCTTAAATGGACTCAAACGAGTCGATTACGCTAAACGGATTACGAATAAACGAACAGTAATGTGCTCGAATAAATGTACCGCGGACGCGATCGTAGATATTGTAAGACGTTCTTCGTGACGGGCACCCAAATGAAACTATTATTATTATTATTATTGATTCGGTTTCGAGAAGTTATATTTATCGATACCGTCCAAGTTTACATTATTACCGAAGACGCTTTTTAATTTCGAAATAGTCTTGTCGTATACGACGATCGCTGCGAAATATCTCGAGTGGCGTACCCGAATTATCGTATTATTAAATGCCTGTGTATTACGCGAGATACACGCGCCCGACGGATTCCTATATATTTATAATCGTGTCGCTTTTTTACGGTGACACGGGCAATTTACAATCGTCATTTTCCGTGCGCTCTACTACACCGCGTGTTTCGTTGCTTTCGAAGTTGTTTGAAAATAAAATACGTCGTACGCAATTATGGATAAGGAAGGAATTACGGAAGTTAACGTATTTTCGACAAATGTTTAGGATACGAAATAAACGTTTATTTCACGATACCACGAATTTATGGCCCGAATTTTTCGCGTATTTCGCAAATTAAACTTTTTTTCGCCTGTTAATCCATATTCCGTTATATTCGCGTTTCGAGCGCGCGTTTGCATATATTTTGAAATTACAGTTTAATTTTTTTTTCAATCGTTATTTTATACAATTATTAATTATTATTATAAAACGGCCTTCGACGAAACAAGTGCGGACCGTGTATTTTGGCCGTTCGCGCGACATTCACGTCGATATCTTTAATAATTCGTTCCTATAACAACATTTGTAGATGTAGAGCGTTCGTTCTCAAGATACAACAATTTATTAGCAACCAATCGCCGCATTTTTACTTCTGCAAATATACGCGACGGTTTAATCATGCGATGCCATTATTCGTTAAAGTAATACGTGTCTTATAATTATCAAATAATAAATCGAAAATAAAAAAATCCGGAACTTTCTTTACAGACGAGTTTCACAAAGTACTTTCGAAAGATTTCCGACTAAAAAAAATTATTTACGACTAATTTCAATATATATATATATATATATATATATTAAATAATTATATATTAAATAATTATATACTATATATTATATATATACTTTGATTTCAATTATAATTCAATTTTCAAAACCTAAATAAACGAATGGTTTTCCATTATTATTTTGTTAACCTAGTACAAATTTTTGGTTTTTGTTGGCAATGTAACAATAATCGTTTGAAAGGTTCGGTTGGTTAACGCGTAGTGATCGCGCATATTATTAGAGCACGGAGTCTCCGGCCATAATTACGATAGATTTTTCGTAAATTACGCGCACGACGGAAATTCGTATGTATGACGTAAATCTCAATATTAAGATTCATACGTATTTACGGTAAGGAGATTGCAGACACGCTCCAATGAATCAACAAGATTATGGATCGAAGAAATACTAACAGTTCTCTACAAATTAGTAGTCGTATTCCAATTCGTATTGATTTTGAAAAAGTGATCGAAAATAGTAAACGGACGGAGCAATATAATACGATTCGGTCGAGCAGATTATGTTTTACATAAATTACGACGTGGCGCGAATACATTAATGACGTCACGCCGAAACGCACGCAAATTATTAATCGAGAAATACTCGGCGGATCTGTAAACTAATAAATTTCAACGCTTGTACGTAAATATTTTCTTAGGTTTTTTCTGTTGTTGTTATCTCTTCGTTGGCATCGGTCCACGCGATTTGACTAATTATTAACGAATATATTGCCGGGCGTTCGCGTACTTCGCGCCAATACTATTGCGTAATCATATTTCGGGACTTCGAGACGACAAGACTCAGCAACAGATTGCATATACGATTTTGCTCCTAACGGTCGAAACAGGTAGCGACATGACGTCGGAACGGAATTGGATATTCGTTACGGATGCATCCCCCGTGGACGTTGTTTAACGTAATAATAGACACAAACACGTAGCCGCCATCGTGACGTCACGATGTACAAACTGTGTGCTATTAGACCGAAATACATACACACACACGCACATACCGTTATTCGTGTCCCGGCGAACGTTTTTCGGGCACCGGGACGCGAAAATCGTACGCGACGTGTTCTCGCGCGATGACGCGCGCGAAAACATTTCAGAGCATGAAGAAGCGATCATTCGTTTCTCTGCGGAATCCGCGAATCAAATACAATAGCGCGTTTTCCACGTGAACCGTCGCCGCCGTCTATATTTCTTTCGCGCTTTTCAAAAACCGTGTAGACGGCCCATTGTCGTCAATGTCATTTTTTTTTCTCGTGCGTCCGCCGTGAAATCCAATTAAACCCGCCGGATAAACGCTTCTCTAGATCGTGATCAACGGAAAAAACTATCCGCCACTGACCGTGTCTACCGCAACCGCGTTTCCCACAATAAACGAGTGCGCGGCCGCGACCGCGATAAATATAAATATAAATATATATATATATATACACGTATAGGTTGAAAAAAACATCCTTCTCTTTAAAATGCCTAGTGGATTCACTGCCCGTTATTACGAATCCGCGAAGTAAAAAAATAATAATAATAGTAAAACGGTAACGAAACAATGACCCAAACGTGTTCGCACTTGGTTTAACCAGTCATTGTCGGAAATCAGTAGAGAAATCGTATCAAATCCGTTCTTTTTATACATTCTCGAAGAGAATATACTACCTATTATATTAATATACACTGCTACGCGCTATAAAGACTATTAACTAGACGGCGGCGGCGGCTAAGGTGAGGCACCGGTTGTGCAAAACGAAATATAAACGCGCGAGTATATATTTATACACATGTGTGTGTGTGTGTGTGTGTGTGTGTGTATGTGTGTATGTACGTACGAGTATACTTGAAATATAAATCAACACCACCGGTTTGGCGGGGTAACGGGGGTGGTTATCGGGAAAGGAGGGGCGGCGATGGATCCGGTAGGTAGGGAAATCCTGTAAAACGAGGTATGTATGTGATATGATCTGGTTCTGTTTTCGCTCCGATTTAATAATATTATGCGCACGAATGTGTACGTAGACAAACTTGTTCCGTTCGTACACGGAAATATAGCGTACGCGTACACGCCGGTGTACATCCGATACGTATGATTCTTTCCGGTCAAAAAACGAATTTGGCCATTGCTCAAAACGAAAATCGTGAAAGGGGGAGGGGAGGAGGACCATGGACGTGTTCGAACACGCACGTGAAATAGCGGGCGTGATGGCGTGTAAAATTTAACGCTGATTGTCGCTCCCGTCAATCGTCGATACTGTTAACGATTTATTATCCACGTTTGCCTTGGGACGCGAACAGCCCGAAAATCGCCACGAATGGAATAAATAGGCACCGATAGCAAACTTATTTTCGTTTCGCACACGTACGATTCACCCAAATGTCAACGGTTCGGAACGTAATACCGCGATATGTCGTACTCGTCGACTATTAATGAAACCACTAGTTCGTCCGATCATTTTCCGAACGCGGCGATTAAACACGTTGCCGCCAAACACAAACCAAACTCAGAACTCTTCACCTAAATGTGTCCCACGGAATACGCGACTCCATGGTGTTTTTAGTTTGTTTCCTTCAAACCGAATTTCGTTATTCGTCGCCTTCGAATAAACGGAGCGTTTCGACTTTTTTGTTGAGCAATACGGTATATATAATGAATAAAGGACTACATTGCAAAACGTGCGTTTTACAATACTCGAATTTTAACGGTAGTACCATTAAGCCATTGCGTTGAAATAATTTCGAAAATAATCGTATTAGTTGTAGCGCGTAAAAAATGCTCGAAAATATACGTTTAAATAGATAACTCGATTTAATGGACTTCGATTTCCTTATTGATGTTTTCGAAATTATAAAAATTGTCGTTTCATTTCTGAAAAATGTATCCTCGCGAAATCTGAAACGAACGATATTATCTAGCGTGTACACAGAACCGTACAATTTCTGAAAATAGTCTATTTCTCCGAAATGATTAAAAATTAAAAAGAGAAAATCCCGAAATTTTAACGGTTTTTTTTTGCTTTATCAATAATCGACGTTTTGAAATATCGTTAAAACAATAGGGTAATCGTCTCGTCAATTTAGACAGATTATTCAATTACGTTCGGAAATCGTAGACGGTTTTTATTGCGTCATCGACGAAACTATTTAAAATGTATCAGTCGAATATGGTTGATGACAACGATGCGTATTCAGACAAATTATTGTAACATTATAACGGAACGAATTCTCGTGTTGTAAACAACGAGTCGGGTCGACATCGACGCGAGACCGTCCAAACGTGTACGATGTACGTATAGGAGGCGAATGTTGGCCTGACGGCGCAGTGTTTATCGACGCGCTATTTTCGAACGGATGGAGATTCGAGATTATTCTTTTTCACTCGCTACCTTATAGCCTTGACGCGTTCGATTGCGTTTTTGTTTTTTTTTTTTTTTTTTGACATCAGCCATTCTGTCTGTCGTTGTTAATCGAAGGCGACGATCGAACCGTTTTGCTCTGCCGGTCTGTTTTTTCGTCCAGGACGTAATTTTAACGCAATTCGTTTGGTGGTGTATTTGTTCGGTTACATATTCGTTTAAAAGTGTATTTACAAAGTTCGTAACGTCGTTACCACAACTTGGTTACCACGGTAAATATAAACGGTCAGTTTGTAGTGCACTGGGCAAGTGCGATGGCAATTACGGAACGGATATTTATTTAAGCCGCGAACGAATAACAGTCGACGGCCATTAATGTGGAACGCGAACGATTCGGCGAAAACCGCGCGTGTGACGAGAGTGCGTATATGTGACAGTGTCCGTGATCGTAAATCGTGTATATTCTGTGTCGCGTTCGCCGTTTCAATTGGCGCGGCAACGTACTGGTCGATGGTCGGGCGTAAATGGCAATGCGAGAGCAATTAAAAAAAGCGAAACGATAAGAAATGGTCGCGCGACTCGGACAATAACGCGTCTCGTCATACGAGCGAGTGTAACGCGTGTACGTAGTGCATAACGTCGGTTAATATTGTTCTACCGCAGTTTTCGGAGGACGTTCGCCTCAAACGACGACTGCTTCGGCCGCCGGTCGAAGGAAGAGTGGACAATGCCAAATTTGGACTAAACCATCTTGGTGGTGCCGGCGGCCGGTCGATTACGCGTATTTTATGACTTTATTACTTCTGAAAAAAAAAAATATATATATATATATACCTTGTCCCACCGAGTCGTGCTCGAGTTCTACTCGTTCATCCCCCCCACCCCGTACGCACACACGCACGCTCACCATTCGTCCGTCGTCGTACCATAATATATCGTTATTACGTTACGCACAAACGGCGTCCCGGACGCGAACTACAAAAAAAAAAACGAAAAACTAATTTGAAGAATACATAACGCCGAGATCACCATAAACGCGTAAACGTGCAACGATACGGCGGCCTCGCGCGTCAAGGACCGCCGAGACCGACCATCAGAGGCGTGACGTGAACGGTCCGACCCGGCTCGTCCTGAATTATCGGAGCCCTCGGGGCCGTCGAATTACAATAATATCGTAGTTAAAATTCATTTGTCGACCGGCTGCAACGTTCAACGAGGTAGCGAACTGACGCTCGCGAGTGGCGTATTCATTCGCCTACCAAGGGGAAAAAATGCTGTGTGGATAAGTCTCGTGTCCAAACAGACACGACGACGTTAGCGTAAAGAAAAAACGCGCGCGTACCAAATACACCTAACAAAGCCGTGCCTGTTTTAGGTATATGATATTTGGCGGTACTTACGATAGAAATTGGTCGTGCGAAGTCCTTATTAAAAAAAAATAACGTCCCGGTTCTCTTTTCTATTTTTATCGACGAACGCTTACGTTTACAAACTTAGTATTATCTTAAGGCCGTATTTGACGTTTCCGGTATAAATAACCACTTTATAGTCACAATTTCGTTTTATGCGATACTAATATCTGATTTTGTATAAACGTATATGTGTTACATGACAACTTTTATTTCGACCGCGTGGGAATTCCCATTTATGAAAATATTAAAATCGCTTCGACCGGAAATATTGAATTTTGTCTACGGATCCGTAGGTGAACATAAATAACGTAACACAGAAAACTCCGGTGGATTCAATTGATGCGGTATTGAATTTTTACTTTTTTTTCAGTATATATTTAGAATAGTAATTAATTTTTGTTAATTATTCGCGGCTCCTTAATTGTAATATAATAAACCGTTCTCCATTTTAATTATTTCGGAAATAAATTATCGATATTTTTTTAGCGCTTTATGCACACGGGTATTTAAAAAATTAATTAATTTTCATAATTAATCGAGTAAACATCCTAGCTCTGTAAACATAAAATTTACAACGTAAATACGTGAATAAATAATTATTTCGAAAACAAATATCAATAAGAATATAGGGAACGATTCACCTGTCCAAGAATTATTCGCACATTGACCTATAAAAAATCCGTTTTTATGTAGAAAGAACATTTTTTCTCCATAATGATATACTTTTTTTTATCATCGTCGTACACCAAATATCGCGTTAAAATACAAATAAATAAATAAACACCGGGTTCGTAATCAAAATAATTATTAAATCGAAATTATTTTTAATTAAATTAAGCGAAATACGCGGGCACTTCGTTTACATTTTTTCATAATTAGGTATCAGATATTTTTGCGAATAAAAACTTTACGTATATATCTGTTCGACGTAAAGTCAAAGTATTTTCAGTAAAGGATTTTTCTTTGAAAAAACATATTGTCATACTTAGATTTAGACGGTCATATATTGTGTGTATTAAGAAAATACGCATTTTTTGTGAAAACCGTTAAATACATTTAAAAAATTTCTCGAAAAATCTTAGGACACGACGTTTGAAATTAATCACTTTATAATTTCTTTTATTTATTACGTAAATCCAAGTTCGTTTTATTGTGCCGAATATGCGACGGGCTGAAATTTCGACGACATTTACATTAACGTGTATCCCATAGGATCTAAATAAAAGCGATTATTCATCGACACAGACAGTGTTGAATTAGGCTAGCACGTATTGTTTTCCTTATGTTAAAAGTGTGTGTGTGTGTATGTAGTAGAGTGGTGATTGCTCCAAGCGTAACTTATCGGCTCTGTCAAATTTAAACCGTTAATGACAATATTTTATGCGAACGGTTAACTTCTCTAAATTTCAATCGTCGCGTAACACGCGCGATGATTCCCCCACACATCAGGAATCAGTAACTGAACTACAGTCATCGGAATATGTAGCACGAAACGCTGAACAAAATATTAATCCATTTGGAATTCGGCGTTCACGAAAACGTAATGTAGTCGTTGAGAAAATATTGACGAACGGCTGATTATCATTTTCGGCGGGTACCTCGTAACGCGTCGTGCGTTGCTCGATACTTTTCGCGTTCACCATTTTCCCGTTATCGATCGAATTCGTTCATTATCCTCGCCATCGGGAATACGTTTAATAATATAACCGCACGCCCGTACGACAACGCTATCCGTTCTCGCGGCTATATTTGGTCCGGGACACTTGTCTGCAACATGTCGTCTCCTTCGGGCCGCCGCCGAAGCCCGCGCGCGATAATGTAGAAAAACGCGTTTTCGTACTTCGTAGACCTTTTTCAGCGGCGCGACAAAACACGTGTTCGATTCTCGCCTCGTTTCCGGTTTTATCGTCGTCGTGCACCGTGACCGCGGTCCTCGCCACTCGCAGCGGCGATTAATCGTCACCGCGACACGGCAGCGCGGAGCTAAATGGAAAATAGGTAGGCTAGAGGGAAAAAAACCGTAAAATATTCTACTAAAACGGATCGATCGGTTAATCCGTGAAAAAAATGCGAAATGCGTGTTTTCACCAATTCGTTTAAGTGTATACTAATCCGACGGGATTAGATTCCTTTTTTCTTTCGACAAACCTCGGTATACGAACGTAATTTCCATTATTACCTTTTTTTATTCTCTGCTTTCATTTTTATCTATGTTCATTTCGTACGATCAAAGTTATTTACGATTAAACTTCGTCGAAATTAGTTTTAACAAACAGCGAACGCGTTAGGATATCAATTATAATAAAACTATATTGTTCTTGGTCGATAACACGTTCGGGCGTGCGAAAATTTCCGTATCGCGTACATATACGTATACTTGGAAAATATTACGTCAAAAGAAACGAACGCAGACGAGTCGTGGTTCGTGCTGTTGTAACGCTCGGGGACCTACCGTCGCTAAATATCCGACGAGTAAATTGTACAACGGGTTACGGAACAAATACAAATCTACTTTGGTACCTAATGTCGTATAAAATCGAACGAACCCTAATTGAAGTGGACACTAAAACATCTAATAGCGTATTTATAATTTGTATTATCATTGAACGAACGGACAAATCACAATTTATACAAAAATCGCTCGATTACTTTGGATAATAACGGCACAGCGCGAAAATTGTCACCGGTTGGTAAAAATAACGATCACTGTTTATCGTGTTCTTTAAACGTATTGATTAGTTAGATTCGAGTGATTCTTGTGAAATTTTCCGGTAGATTTATGGAAGATAAAAGGAGAGCTCCGAATTTTCGTATTCGGTTTCTTCGTACGCTGGCCAGTTACATATATATAATTACGTTATTTTCGAAAAATATTGCCCAAGTTCGTTACACGCGCTACGCATATACGGTGACGGTCGAACCCGACGAAAAATACGTCGATGTACGTAAAGTTTTTTTTCAATCGGTCCGTGTCGATTATTCGTCCGTAAACGATCTAACAAAAAAAAAGTAGATCCATTTAAGACGTTCGGCCGAACGGGAAGGCAAAAAGATCGAACGGTCGAGTTGGACGAATATAATTTTCGGAAATAATTTACAAACTATTTAGCATTTTGCGTTCGGGTACGTACACGTCAATCGTAATATTTGTGTTTTGCGAAAGAGAGAGAGAGAGAAAAAAACATCACACTTGTTCTCATCTACTTCGCCTATGGACGTGTAATTCGTTTATTTCACAACGTGCACGGAATTGTGTTGCCTTCGCGATATTTTCCACTCCGTCACGCACTGGTCCCGTTTTTCACTCGCTTGCGCCGAACGATAGTTCCGTTGTTGGTTTTTTTGGAAACCGTACAAACCGAGACGGATTTTACGACGCCCGTTTTACGACACCGTCATTGTGGCCGACGTGCCCGCTTAGTTCACCGTCACTTTTAATCGAGACACATCGTGAAACGGCGGTTTTCACGGGTTTTACGTATTATCGGTTCCCTACATGACGTTCGTAACGTAGGCGTGAAATACAATATTTTGGTCGGGATGTGCGTGTAAATGCCGACGGAAGAAAAGAAAAAAACCCGGCCTGTATTGATCGTCGATTGTCCGACGAATATAATCGATTATCGAATTTATTTCGCGTTTTACGGACGGGATCCCAAAATAAAAATACGAGGCGAGTTGTGGCATGAAGGACACGTTGGATGTACTGCGGTAGTGTCGATGGCTATTATTTTATACGCGGTGTTCCGGCGTTCGTTTATTTCGAGAAAATACGCGAGCCTTTTGGAAACTCTATTTTACCGTAAACGAAGCAAACAGCCAACACGTTTTCACGATTATCCGACTGGCAATGAACGCGATCGAACGGCGCGATTTCGATTTGTGAACGCAGTAGGGAAATTAAAATTCTCTTGTTGTGCAAAAAAAAAGCGGCTGTATTTTCTTCTGTTCCCGTTATTTGTTCGACGTTTTCGACGTAATTCGAAAATAGACCTCGTCGGATGTCTAAGAACACATTTTCAACACTACATGACCGTAGCGTTGCTAGACGCCCGCGCAAACCTTTCGTTTAACCGTTAACACTGGTCGTTATAACGTATTCCGCGTATTCGGTTACATTTTTTGCTCTTCAGTAATCCTACGAGAGAAACGTATACGATTTAGTGGCCATTAAGCGCACACGCGCGCACGTCTAGGTGCCAGGTTGGTCTATAGTTATCGTTTGTGGCTCGGCCGATTAAATAATAAATTATTCCTTTTACCACAACGCGAAACGTACACAATTTCGTAGGCCGTTCTGTGCGCACACACGCGCAGCGTTGTTCAGAAGCCGTTTTGTTTTTCGGCCATCGATGGCCCGTCAATTTCGCCTCTGGACCAAATCGCGGTCGTCCGATAATCGGGGGCGCTATGAGACAATGGCGACCAATATGTACCGTCTGCGCCCATCGGACTCGGTGGGTCCTAAACCGGAACGCTTTGCCTAAGTCACCCCGAAGTTGCTCGATAAATATACGGCCGCGGATAGGCGGTGGATAGATATATCCAAAAAAAAATTGAAAAAATATTTGACCAGTTGAGTTGGAGGCGGGGCCATGTGACTAGGTAATTTGTCGGATCGATTTATTTACGATTAGCGGATTAGACGAGCGTACGTAGTTTGTGTGGTTCGTAACGAAGTCCACGGTGATTTGAACGGGGCGCTCGAACTGCGGTCACATCCGGAGCTAACGTATACCGTATTACATCTACCACGTAATCGCCGACAGCAGCGATCGCGGGGACAGGACACTACGCCGAGCGTAATATAGCGCGCGTCCGGAGCAAAATGCGTACTACTTGTCCGGAATACGGGACGGCGCTTTAGGTTATAGACAAAAACGCTTTCGTTACGAACGGAATCGGTTCGTGAATTTGGAAACGTTCGAACGCGTCCCGGTGGCAGGCGTAGTAACTCGATCTCGACGAACGAACGAACGAACACGCAAGTTCACACGAGCCGCCCGTACGTCAATAAGCGACTACGATGTCTTATCGGTTATGTTAATAATGATAATGTATTTGTGTAGTCGACGGGAATTTATTCCCGGGAGATTTCGGGTAATTTATTTAAATCGCCTTGGTACGGCCCGTCCAGATATAAACGTTGTGTACGTGGCCTGTGTCGTTTATATTCCACGAATAGCCCGTTATACTACTACTACTACTTCTACTACTACTTCTACTACCGCGCAAATCGTATCGTGTTTTTTACGTCGAAAAAAAATTAAAACGTAACGTTCCCAAAAAGCGAACCCGGTTTTTTCCTAAACCTATTTTTACAGGTTGACGACGTTTCGCGAAATCGTACGAAATCGTAAAAATTGACGATGCGTGAGCATTCGGTCGACGGAACTGAACGGGACGATTTAACCGACGTGTCAATTTTCGTCGGCGCTTATTTTCCGCGCTCGCGCTTTTTGTCGCGTATCACCGTGTCCGGTGGCTAATCACTATGCGAGTCGTATCGCGCGTGATACGGACGTTTTGCCAAAAAATGACGTGGCGCGTATATTATTGCGCAGACGAAAATCGCACGTATTTATATTACGCGCCGTAATACGGAGGCGACGGCGACGAGTGGCATGGGAGTCGAGTCAAAGTAATCCACCTGCGCCGTCTTACGTACGAGAGAAAATGCGACGTGTCTTTTGTGTACGTGTATGTGTGTGTGTGTGTGTGTGTGTCTATGTCCGATTATTCCCACGGACATTGATGACAATCACGCGCGTCACCGATGACACTGATCGATTTGGAAGTAAACGCGGACGTAACGAAGCAAAGCACGGTGAGAAGATACACACACGCGTATATATATATATATATATATATATATAAAGTATAATAAACGTATTTTGTATTCGTATTATATTTCATCGGATAGTTTATTCAAATGGACACGGTGGGTGGAAAACGTCTTCATTAACCGACGGTGGCGACGGATAAAAGACTACTGTAACATTGTACGTGCGTGCTTTGGTACGATTATCACGTATGTTGTCGTTGTCGTCGTTTGTTCTGTGGGAATTTAGTCGTATTCGTTACGATCCCAAGGGTGGAAACTAGTAAAAAAAAAATAATAAATATAAATAAAAGGTCCAACGTGCGACCTACCGGCAAACATTGATCTATTACCGTACAAACGCCTCTCACAATACGGTTTTTGTTTCGTCGAAGAGATATATTAAAAAATATTCCTCATTCACTTAGTCGCGTTCTTGGCCGCGTGTTGCGATATTTTTTATTTTCTCGCAAGCCCTTTGTATATTTACGCTGTCGTCCGATAAGCACCGTCGTTGTTGAAAAATTCGCGCGCGACGCACCGTAATTTACACGTACACCGACAATTTTAGACGTAATTTACACCAAATCGAACGATAAAACTAAGTAACGATTGGACAAATACTACGGCCTGCTTGTTCAACTAACGAACACGATACAGACAATATGGAATATCTTTATGTTTTTTATAGCGCAATAGGTTATGTCGGAACCTATTTGTGCATAAATAAAGGGTGGAAGAATTATGGTCCGTTGAAAACTTGATTTGCTTCTCATTTTGAAACGTGCCGCCGCGATAGAAATGCATAGTTAAATATTAGATCGCTCAACGATTACGTGGTAGCGTCGTTTTCCAAAAATTATTCATAACGAATCGAAAACCCGCCGAAAATAAAATTATTCGATTTACGTGCAACCGACGATTAACGAAATCGATCTCGGTTTATATAAATCGAACAATTTTCGAAACTCGACGTTTTCACAGATTATTTATTCGATTCGATAATTTATTTTACGCGCTGTGTTTTAAAATATGCTGCTGATCGTACTTGTAAGATATTCCGCGCGTAATATAATGATTTAACGTCATCCGTTCGACTGGTTTTTGTCGTCCCGACGACGTCGATAGTCGCTTAGATCAATACACGCACGTACAAAGAAAAAAAATCAAACATACCGTAGTATATGGCCATCATATACGTCCCGTTTTTTAGCATTGGGTCCCTTTCACACAACTCTCTTGTAATATTTAACCAAAAAGATAAAAATCTAATCTTCCGACTTTTTATCCCGTCATTAAAACTATATCCCGTTCATGTCCCGCTTTATACTGATACGTAATTAAAATCGTAATAAAATCGAAACGCTCTTCGTTTCGAAATTTTCGGTGTTCGATGAATAATGAAAGATTTACCTAAAGTTATAAAGATCTGTTACAAAATGTGAACGGAATACCGACGACGACACATAATCGGAATATGATGACGGATACGTAATTTTCCGAAATAGAATTGAGACGACTGTGTGAGGTATTTTAAACGTTTCGAAAACCATTATTTTTTAATGAAACAAATGCTCATCTCCAAACCGAATATTCTTATACGATCTCCTGAAACGAAAACAACGTTCTCCTAGCGTTTCACTGTCCGAATTATTATTGCGTATAGACAATGCCAACCGATCGACGAAGTGTTAATGTCTTTGTAATAACTGCGACAAATGATGGGTTCGCGACAATAGATTTCGTTCGGTCATCGGGATAATCGTATACGATAATTGCCGAGAAACGCTGATAGGTGCTCCGTTTATTGAAAATAGGCGAACGGTTGCTGTTTCGCAGTCCAAAATTAACGCGCCATCGAAAACTACGCGCGTTATTACGGTGACTCGAATTTTCGTTTATAATTTAGTATTTCAAATTCAGAAAGTATTACATCTTCGACGCCCGTGGTATTAAAATGTTGTTTCGTTTCGTTTTTGTTTTTTTTTTTTTTTTAGTTGCACCGCGAACGTTTCCCATCGAAATTTAATCCAATATACGATTATTAATACACACACACTCACGTACGCGGTCGACTGAACTTCTTCGATTTAACCGTAAAAAAAAAATAAAATGTAGTCAAACGGCTTTATCGTCGGGACATATTAATTATTTCGTACTCATAAAAGTATTACGAATGTTTTAATAAAAAACTCGTCGAATTTAATACAAACGTTAAATTTTTACGTTAGCCCTCGAGTCGTGATGCTTAAGATATAATTTTTTACCTGATAAACAACGGTAATTTTCAGAATCGGCATACGTGATGAACGACAACGGTAATTGAGTCGAAAACGTTTCGATGAAATCTAGCGTCCGGGATTGCGCGAATTTGTTAATCGAATTATACGAACGGGTTCTTTTTTTAACATTCGACGCATTTCAGACATTTCGTTCTTTAAATCGACCATTTTATTTATTTATCGTTAGCGACCGAGTCTCGTTTTCTAATAATTGAAGGATAACATCGAAGTACCAACTAATAGACAATTATTCGGAGTGTAATACGCGCCTAGAAATGTTTAAACTATAATAGCCACAATCCCGTTGTCGTTTCCAATTCCGAAACGATTATAAATAACCGCGCTCGAAATTACGATTCCGTTTCCGTAGATCACCGAAAACAAATTTCGCTCATACGTACCGTACTACACGGTTATAGTCCAATCGATTATAAACGTTCAAACAACCGAATACGAACGTGTAAGGAGAATGTTGCCCTATCGCGTTCGGGAGTTTCAAAATCGCGTAGGAAACCGTATTTTAGAGTGACCTTATCGAATGCCCAATGTCGATTACTTCGAACGTAGTCAAGATTAGTTGTAACTACCAGTACTCGAATAAAATTGAATATGATATTCGAACCGCTCGAAAAATATTCATTTATTCGTTACGGTTATTATTAAATATTAACGGTTATTGTCGTCCGTAATTATTGTTGTTCATCGTTATGGCGCTTGTCGTTTTTTCCTATTTTATTAAAACAAGAAATTTAAATAAAAACAATTTTAAATTAAAAATTTGTATTATGAACTCATTGAACTTTGAAAATTATTCGATTCACATAATATATAAGTATAGATTTTAAACAAATTTCACTTTACAAATAATAAATATTAAATTTCAGATACTACACAGATAAATATAACATACAAGTAAAAATCTTAAAGACAAAAAATCGAATTAACAATTATATAACAATTAGTGAAGTAAAAACAAAAATGCCAGCTGAAGATCGAAATTGTATATAATAAATACACTACTTATAGAGTGGAGGAAATGAAAATATTTACAGAATTTATAGGAACCGTTCGGGAACATTATTGCGAGGGCGATGAAGTCTTGAGGTAATCTACGGCAGAACAGAAGATAATTAAATTGGGGGAAATTATAAATTTTTTCTACACTATGACGGAGACATAACGGAAATTGATTGGGGCCTGATTCGAATACATGTGAAGTGAAGCGATTATGACCTAGACGAAGTCTAGTAAATCGAGCGACATATGGCCTCCTTTGATTGAGATTTTGGAACGAAAGACGACGGAAAGAAAACAGAACTATTTTCTTGTATTCCAATGCCAGATTTCTCATCAAGGAAAAGACCATTTGTCGTTGATACATTACACAAAATAAATATAAACGCTCAGACGACCACTACGACGATATTACTGTAGAAATAAAAGATACATTATCGCTTGTGTAAATATTTCGGGCAAGTTACAACGATCGATCGCGGTTCTCCTACTGCCCATAAACCCTCCCCCATCACCAACTGGATGCGGTTAAAAATGGAAAACGTTTTCCGAACCGTCGTTTATTATCGGACAGTTATCGCTTATTGCGAACGCGCTAACGTATTTTTAATTCTCGTTGAAAACGCGGCCTTCGCGGGACAATGGGGTCCATTGAATACGTCCTATGTCTTGATTATTGTGCATTATCGTACCGAAAGGCGCAATAAAGTACGTCATTGTCCATTAACGGTACCTACGACGTTATGCACATTACGTTACAGTATTCCCGCTATATTGTATCCGAACGTCGTTTGTGCGATAAAATAATCATCCCTGCCCCTCCTTACACTCGCCCGTTCGTCCGACCAACGAGACGCCGTGGAGCTAAAAGAGATGACGAAACGCGATGGCCGACGGAGCGGTCGACGATTAATTAACAAACGTGTTAGGGTGGTGATGGAAGTGCTCTCGTTTTCGGTATGAAATGAACAATGGCGGCCGAGCGTGGTGCGGTACTATAATAAATGTTCCGACAATTGTACTTGGACGATAAGCGAGCGGGATATATTTGGGGTTCGAGGAAACGACGGACTGGAAATGTCCTGGGAATCGTACCGTAGTTATGTTACCGTTCATTTCGCGAAGTATTCGAACGGCCGACGAAGCCGAATGGCGGCGTTTTTTCCGTTCGCGCGGTTCGAAACTATTGTCCTTCCGGGGACGATCGCCACAATCTGTATTTCATATCGGACGATTGTCCGGCGCAGTTTACCGGGTCAATTCGTCACACACGCGAACGACCGATTGTCTCATGGCGATTTTTAGGATTGGCACGACGTGTTTCGCGTCCAACTCGCCGATAGGAAACCAATTTCACCGCACTACCGGACTTTGTCGCTAAATTCCGTCGCCAGCGTGTGATAGACCAAATTGTCGTTTCCAAATTCCCGTCCGAGTTGGAGGCGAAAATTTCGCGTGGAAATATCGTCGGTTTTAAATCCGGTTTTGTCGCGAATTTCCCAACAGCGGTCGACAAGAGAAAATATCGTTCATGTATCGGACAAGACGCATATGGTAGACGCGGACGAAAATCGAAAGAATATCGTTTGTTATTCACTCCGCGAATCCGTTAACGAATAATAATAATAACAAATCACCGTCTCTCTTCAGCGTACCTACGTTAACCATCGAAAACACTCCGACAACGTTTTGAATATATAAACGAATGGCGAAAATTCGGCAACGAACGTGCTCACATATTTCGCTATCGTGGTTTTCTCGAAGAAACCGACGTCGCGATATTATATTGAAGTGATAATGTTTGGCGAGCGCCGAATTAGGAACGATTATCGTGTTCGAATTCGGTGCCTGTGTCCCGGCAAAGAAACGTCCCAGTTTTTCATCGTCGACGTTACCGATCGTATCGCCAGTGCACATTTTGAAAGAATACGGACGTTCGAAATGAAAATCCACCGTCCGTCACGTGTCGTAAACGATAATCGTCCGGCTCGTTTCTTACCCTCGCCACCATATGAGGTCGATCGCTTATACTTCACCGGTTCCTTAGCAATTTCTTCATGTCCACCAGCCACCCGCATATCCATCACATCATACAACCTGTTTTTCGGCCTTCCACTTCCATTTTTTCTGTCACTCTAGTTGCCCCTATATCTTCTCTCCTTAAAAAACCGTTCTCTAATCATCTTAATCTATCTTCTCGCATTTTGTCCGCTGTTGTACGTGATCTTTTCTAGTCACCTCCACATCCTCTTCTCTGCTACACTCATCCATTGTTTCATATTCTTGCCCAACATTGAGCCATCATTCTTCTGTAACACACACCCTAAATAGTTATGGTTCTCTAATAATTCCTATGTTCCTTACTCCCTTACACCAAAAACAATATTGTATATATTCCCTTTTAATTTTTTACCTTCGAGTTTTGCTCCTGAGACTTTTCAACCAAATTGTAAATGTTTACAAGACTCTCGTCTACCATCGCAATAATGGCTTCAAATATATTTATTCATCCTCGACGAAAATCGTTTGCAAATTTCTCATTAATATAATGATACACACGATATTTTAAGTTTTTCTTTTATCGTAACCGTGTTATTATTATCGTAATCGTATAACAGTCGGGAAGTAACCTCTAAGATCTATAGTGTGCACTTATAGTGTACATATTACGGAAGGGATGGAAGCGTGGCGGGAGAAGACCGAGAACTTTCAGATACAAAATACGGAAAGAAACGGACGACCCAAAGGTCCATAAGAAAAAAGAAGCGTAGACAAGTCACTTTAAATAAGAAATAAACCACGACGAAAGATGTGAGATCTTGTATCTTAAAAAAACCAGAAGGTAGATTCTGAGCTAAATAATTATATCAACGGTAGTGATTTACAAGACTCAGTGGATGAAAGGGGAGTCATCGCGCTGCGAACAAACCAATTACAATCGGAGTAGTACAAGACATTTTAAATCGTTCCGGGAGGAAAACTATAACGCGTCATTACAGGCACGACAAGGCATGCTCCCGACAAAAATGTCCATTTCCATATAATAATCGCGCAATATTTACACGTCCGAAGATAACAACGAATCCGTAATAGGCACCGCGCACGTATATATGTATATTTATTTATGATAGATAATTTCCAGATGTATTCAAATTTACGTTCGGCCAATTACAACGACCATTTTTTGTAGCTATTATTGAACGTGGAGGGAAACATTTTTGGTTTTGTTTTTTGCGCACGAATTCTAACGTATACGCAAACACCACAACCGAGCACTTGTACATACAATCTCTAGGATTGTTACAATTAACGCGTAATTATATACCCTATTTAAGGTATACAACTCGACAATTAGGTATATATAACTTGATCGATAAAACGAACGACAGCTGTACCGATGAAAGCACGAACGTAATTACGAAAAATTACGAAGTGTATTATAATAAAATACATCCAACTTGAAGAAATTTAGGACGGATTTAATTGGAGGATGGGAAAAGAGACGATATAAGTCTGAGGTATCTGCGGAGGGAACAATAATAATAATAGTTCGAAGAACGATAATAGAGACCCTCGTACGACGAAGATGCCCGGCCGCTATCGCACTTATCCTTTAAACAAGTCTCCTAAAGTGATCCAATAGATAAGTTAATCGTGGATCTAAGTCGATGAGCGATATATTTGACATTGAATTGTACACGGACGATTTAAAATATACGAACAACGAACGAACCGGGAGACCGATATTGTAACAGGTGATTCGATGGCCAATTAACCGACAAAAAAGAACCACAAATTTCGTCAACGTAATCTAAAACCATCCCCGGTATCCCAAATGGGAGAGAGAAACCAGGTGACCTAGTGTAACCGTCCAATGCGAAAAAAACCGAACGAACAAGGATGAAGCGGGTGCTATTAATAGGATGACGGTCCTCTTGCCGCGCGAAATGTGAATATTGCGCTTGTATACTATTTTCCTAATGTGACTTGTGCGCGCGGATCGTTGAATTATTTTTACTAAATAAAAAAACAAACAAAAGGAATTACACGCGTCGGCATTCCGACAGTTTCGTTAGTTCACCGAATCAAACGTTATTTATCATTTTACTTGCCGTCGTTACGCTGCTTGTGTAATCGTACGAATATATATATATATATATAAATACATCGTATATACTATAAACATACGCGAGACGAACAATGTTAATTCTCGCGTCGACTTGCGCTACACAGGTGTCCGGTTGTACAGTCGGCGAAGTTAGATCGGCCGAGTACGATTAGCACGAACGACGACTACTGCGTATCGCGGATTTGCTTGTGTCGTTGGCGGACGAATGAAAAGATAAAATATCCGTCGTCGGCATAATGGCGGCAGCTACCGTACTGATAATATTTCAACCCGGAACAAATGGTTTTAAATTATTATATAATTGGACGCGCCATCACTCGTTAGCGAGGACAATATTGTAACAACAATACGCCGGTAAACGCCGCACAGCGTTCGAGTATTTAGACACTGTTCTCGGTGTCCGACCAAATCATTCAAACGAAACGTTTCTTTATTGAACGAAACAGCTAGCGAATATCCCCCGTGTCCGTAAAACCTTCTTTGCGTATAAACCGACGATCGTTCATTCGGATCGAACGTTCTCTTAACAATTTTTGAGATCCCTTCGAGATGTCAAGCGTAGTTACGGACCTCCGAAATTAAAACAATAATTATCATTTTACGAGGTGGTGTTCTTTATATATTTCGTCTTTGTACACTTTCTCGTATGTATAAATTTATATATATATATATATATAACAAAAATACTCCGGATCTTTACGTGTGTACATCACCAATTTCTGGCAGCAAATCGTATCTGGTAGTTGGCACATTATTCGATACGTTACTCGACTTCCGAAGATTTAGACGGCGACTATTAAAATCGACACAAAAGCGGCTAACACGTCGAACATTTTGGTTCGGTCGATTTTTTTGTATTTTTTAAAAGTTGGAAATACGACACTCCATTAATATACGCGTAAGTCGAAATATATCCTAATAATATCCACCGTATTCTTAGATTATAATTAATCCGCTAGTATTGTCGTTCAATCTCGTCATATCCTATCCTCGTATTGGTCGGCGTTTTACTGATCCTAGTGGTTTCGTGTGTCGGTCACGAAATCGTAAACCCGTCAAGTTCAAAATCAATTCTCGTGCCTCCCGACGGTTTGTTTATGGCACAGTTACGGGTCGTAAATTTGAAAATGCCCAGTAACTTAACTAACCCAACGTCGTAACTACAGATGTCGATTTCAAAAAAAAAATATTATAAATGTATATATATATATATATAACTATAACTTCATAAATCAAATACGATTCGAATTAATAGATTTTTAGATAACGCTTTATCGAAATATTATCGTTAATAGAAAGTAATATTATATTTTATTTATTGATGTTTATAATGATAAACATCTAATGTGTAGTAGTCATTGTTGCTCAACAACATCAGTCCAGTTCGTGGTTGTATATAGCGCATACTGTAGTGTTTGGAATCGTGATTTACACAAGTCGCCTCTCTTGGACCGCATTATGTACCCGCCTTGTGTTAAATTAAAACGCATTATTCGCGTTGCGCAACGCGCGCCAACACACGACGCAACGCTGGGTTATTGAAGTTCTCGAAAACGTTTCGAATCGTATCGCGCCGCACCACGTGGACAAATACCGTTTACCGGATAAAACACTCGGGATTGTTGCCTACGGTCTTCGAAAAGTTTGTACGTACACGCGGTTTTAATGTGCTTTGTTGACCTACGGATCGACGTGCAACGGACGCGTGAATCAGTCGACGGCAATGCGTATCGTCGAGAGAAGACGACCGAACCCGACCGGACGACGGACGACACGTCCTCCTCGTGCGTTCACAAATACAGTCAGACGTTAGGCGCTATGTACGACGACGAAAATCATTGGTCGAAATTCGACGAAACTCGAATTACTACTGTTCGGTAGCCGTTTTTTGAAAGGGACGTTCGTTTTCTACACTATAAAAGGTTTCCGCTCGCGCGTTGTACTCGATCAATTCAAACGTTCCGAACAAGTGATCTCGTGTGTCGGCGTACCGTTGGTTTCGCCGCGTACGTTCATATAGCTATCGAGTCGGCGGGGATATTATAAACGTTTTATTACTCGAGCCTGGACCATGTAGCCGTAAAAAATGGTATTAAAACCGACGGCGGAACGGCGTTAAAAATAGAAACGAAATTTCGCGCGGCCGACGGCGGTTTTCATTGAGGTTGCCGAAAGTGTCGTCGGCGAATAGATGTACATAACCGTTAGGGGGAATGGTAAAAACGGAATAATGACGCGAAAATGTACACTGACGAGGCCCGCGTATTTCGATCGCGCCCATACCGTGAATAATACATAAGCGCGTACGCTATGACGCCGGCGAGTCCATCGTCGCCAATATTGGTAATCACGCTACGGACAATACGGTCGCGCGTGCGCGCGTTTACGATAACGGGGGCGGCGGTGGCGGCGAGAATGATCTACACCGGCGGCTAGTCGGGCGCGTGGCGAGCCGTTAGTGTGGCGTTGCGTCATAAAAACGAAGTCTCGGCGCGGCAATCTTATTTATGCGCGCATGGAGGTTAGTAGAAATGTCATCGGACAATGGCGCGTTCTTGTACGCACCACCGTCGTAATATAATATTATTACGTACGTGTGTGTGTGTGTATATACGCGTACGCTCATCAAGGGGGGAGTCGGTATATTGTAATGCCGAAGCGGTTGTACGTATTGCGTATTGAACCATCGGCCCCTCCTAGCCTATCTGCCCACGCACGAAACGCGTCCCTCGAGGCGCTGACACCTTTACCGTATTATATTTACACGGCCGTTATACAATTACCGTCCGGCACCCGAACGCGAGCGTGTGGTATACTCGCACGCGCGCGCGTACTCTAGTGTATCTCCAGGACGGATGGCGGATCACGCGCGTTGCGTCGCGCTGCGGTCCAACAGTGGCTAGTCGTTTCCGTCACTTTTTACCGTTCGTCGTTGATTGTCTTCGCCGGTGGTTCCGTCGTTTCCTGAAATATTTTTTGCTCGGCCCCGTCACCGAAACTATAAGCGCGATGTATGTACCACACTCGCGCCGACCGTTCGCCGTCACCGCGCCGCAGTGGATTTTCCACGCCGTCGCGACGGTCGTCCGTCAGAAACCGACGAACACGAAAGTGATTTATCGATGAACGATAAGACGGCGTATGATACTACGAACGGCACTGTAGGGACGACAACGCAAGAAATTGTCGAGTTCTAAAGTGCAAAACTCGCCCGTAGTTATGGTGTAATGGCCAAACACGTATTTCCTTCACCTTCCCCTCACCGCCATTAAATGTTCGAGCTAGAGCAAATAGTATTCGTCATCAATGCATAACGAACGAAATTAGACGTTTTCTCAAACCGAATTGTACACGTTCGTTTAAAAACGTAAAATTCAAACATTTGTTCCGCAATTTTCAATAAAAATAATGAATATACGTATATTATTGTATTATAAATATTATCGTCGAAATTCGAATGAACCGTAATTTCACGTATATGTTACTTTTTGTTTGAGGAATAGACACGTATGCAGTAGGGTTTCGTTAATCCAAACAAGATTGGCGAAAAGGGTCGCTCTGATTACCTATGACTTAAAAAAAAACAATTTTCTCGCGTTTTGAACTTGAAAATTAACTTTTATCCGGAATTAATATGACGGATACAGTTATAATTAAAATTACCTTCTAACTCATCTCGTCATTTTAACGTCACACGCTTACCTGGGGCCGTTTAAATAAATTAATATCACACACGCCGTGTGAAACGATCACTACGTAGTGTGACAAACAACTGACAAACGTAATCGAAATATTAATTGATATCTGAGCGACGTCCACGTGTGTCGCGCAATTATTTTAATTATTATTTTTGTACGGGTCTACTAAAAAGTACATCTCTACGTATAGTGATGCGATTATTCCCAAGCCAGTTCAGATTACCGGCGTCTTTTGGGTTAGCCTGTGTTTGGACTAACGAAACCCGACTGTATTGTAATCGGTTTTATTTTTCAAATGATAAGTTTACGTTTGTGCCCCCCATTTTTCCCAAACATACACTCTTACATTACTTCTGTTTTGGAAAAATTTCGAGGGCCATAAAAAATTAACAGTTTTAATTGGTGTAGAAACTGAAAATATCGTATAAGAGGTGTTCAAGTAAGAAAATTTATTTAAAATATACAATATGTTTGTGTGTGTGTATCAATCATAGAAATTAATCGTTGTACGGCGATTGTTTAAAGTGCAGTTAAGCTAGATGGAAGATCGTAAGAATAATTTCGTTTTACGTTTTAAAGTCTAGCCGTACGTACACCGTTTACCTAAGTAGTGACGACAGTTGGATTTAAATAAATTGTTGTTGTAATATCGTTAGAATGTAGTACCAAACAGAACGATATTTTTGACACTTACCATGTTTGGACAAGCTGACTACAATAAAATACACGAAATGAATTCCGGGTTACAATACTTTAATTGCCGTCAATAATAAAATAACGATTTCGCGAGTACGTTCGTTATTTAGTTATGTTTAACTACTTCCGGTAAAAAATTATAATTTATTATTATTATAAATGAGTTACAAATAATATAAAGTCTAATTCGGACGTTGCGTATTACACGCGATTTTTTCCATAAAATTGAAAGTAGTGTCGAACATTCGGCGACAGGCATGAACGTTTCATATAGAAAAAATAAAAGATTTACTGTAAAATATTTCTAAAAGAAGACAGATAGATAGATAAAGAAAGAGTGAGAGAGTGAGGGAGAAAAGAAGAGGGCGTGAGATCTCGCATAGCTCACTACTCCGATTAATAAAATAATATTTGGCGAACATGCACCTTACGCTCGCTATTCAATTGACGCATCATTACAAATTCACATCAAACTTAATTGGACGATGACGGTAGGTGCTTTTTTTTTGTTACCAAATTTTCTCGTACCGATATTATTTACGTCTCCGGACTCTCCGGTTACAAACTAGTACGTATGCGCAGTTTCTGTCGGTTGGTGGAGAGAGAGAGAGAGGGATTTCTACTGTCGACGACCGCGGCGTCATAGTCGCCGAATATTATTATCACTATTCGTCCGTCACAAAATCGCAATAATAACGAGACACGACGAAAATTTCGTTCGAACATTGATAAGACGGTCGAATTTATCCAAAATCTGACCTCACGCGTTATTTAAAATCGTGTCCCGGGTATTATATGCATCGCCCCTCCCCACTCCTTCCATTGCACTCCCGCTTCGTTTATTCACTTTTCGTTACACCCGTTTATTTTCGATTATTTCATCGTAGTCGAATAGTTTCAATTTGTTCATATCGTTTTCCCGTCGGTCGCTAGAATTAATCGCGCCCGAAACGGTCAAGTTAAAACAGTCAAACAGGTAGGGCTATAGAATTTTGTGTGTTTGTAGTCGACGTTTAAAATGTAAATTTTACGACGGTGGTTTTTTTCCGTTAATCGAGTACGTTATACGTCCTCTCGGAATAAACGTTGTTACGGGTGTACGGTGTCATTTCGTTCGAACGTTTGAATTGTTCAAGCGAAATTCGTAGTAAAACAGTAATAAATGAGGCGCGTAACGATACTATTAAATGAGTAATAACGACGATAAATCTCAATTTGTTCAGACAGCGAAACGTTTCTCTTTTTTTTACTTATATTTAATTATAAAGAAGCGCCAGTAACTTTTCCATAATCGTTTATAATAACTTATGCACAAAAATATATTATATAATTACCTCAACTAGCGTTGCTCAAACCTAATAAAAGCAATAAAAAAATACGTCTAGATAAGTGTTTATTTTCGTCGCCCGGTCTGGTTAGGTATTAACGTTTTCAGTTATCGATAGTACATCACTTAGGTGTAATATCAGGAAAAACTCGAATCTGTATCTCCAACTTCGGAAATTTGTCCTTGTAAAATATTTAGTTTCTTTTTTTGACGCAGGATGAATCATTGCAGGAAACTGTAAATATTTGAATTTGAAGTCAGACGAGACTATAAAGGTCCGAAGTACTGCCTTCAGGCATTCTGGGCCAGTAAGGGTATTGCCGATTTGAATAAAAAAAAAACGGTACGAAGGCTAATTTTTCCCGAATTTTCCGACTATCTAGATGACGTCGTTTTCTCCATGTCTTTTGATATTCTTGAAATTTTCGTTAGGTATATTTATCGCTACAATTAGTTGCCATAAACACTGGCACGTAGTCACAAAATCTTTATTTTCATACTTTCTCTATCTGACGATGACGATGAATTGAGGCATAGCCTTTAACACTCTGGAAATTATAAACGATACGTCTGTAAAAATATCGTCTTAAATGTTTTCAATTTCGTGATTGCTAGAATCGTCTCTTTAATATACACACTTTTTACATATTTAATACTTACATAGATATATGCTACACACATACATAAATATCTATGTTTATGTGTGTGTGTACTTGATGAAATACGGGTTTAGGTTTTCGCGAATAATTCGTTTACCTAATTTTCTACCTAAAGAATTGAACATGTGGACCTTGTTGACCTTTTAACCTTGTTTACAGGTAGTTTTCAAAGTCAAGAATTTCCACCACATACGCCGCGAACGTCGTGTTGTTGACGTGTCTTAAATTATTACGTATTTATTAATTAGATATCTCGTACTGACATCGAATTATAATAATCTATACATACGAAATTGCGATACAGACTCGTCGTACACACCGTTTTATATTCTGAGATACGGTTGAGAGCAATAAAAAAATTATCCGTTCAGCCAAATTTTTTGTCTCACTCGGCGCGTTCTTCTAAAAGATGTTTAAGCGCGGCTAGTTTATATCGCACAAGTTGATTAAACTCTATACGCGTATTTGTTGTAACGTACATACGTATTATTCGTTATTCGCTGAAAGAGAAAAAAACGATTACGTATATACATATAATTTAGCCTTCGATAAACGCAATTAATTACGATGTTCGTTAATTAACGATTTTATATTCAATCTGATTACGGATTGAATTAAAAACAAGCGTTATTGGGAATCGTTATTAAACGTGTAATAAAATACGTACGAAGTTCTGAACATACGCGAAACAAACATCCACGGTTTATTTTCGTACGGCGAAATAATTTCAAAAACATGATGACGGTCCCCAGCCCGTCATATACGTAACGCGCGTTTGCACGTTCAAATCGTAGAGTTTCGAACGATTCAGAAATATGTACGAAGAGTGCGCGCTAGCCGTCGGATATCTAAGTAACTGAAGATACATTTACGATGAATAATCGTATTCAACGATGCGTTTAACTATTAACGTACCCCGATGAGGATTGAATAGCGTTATTATAAGTTGAAAAACGTTGATCGAATATAACTAGTTAATTGGGTGAATAATTTATTCGCGAACGTGTATAATACGTAGAAAATAGAGCTGAAAATGAGTGTAGCCGAGATAAGAATGCTTAGATGAATGAGTGGAGTGACGAGAGAAAATAGAATAAGAAATGAATATATAAGAGGAATTGAGCGAATTGAGCGTGAAAGGAAGAAAAGGAAGAGGAAGACCAAAGGAGAAGTGGTTGAACTACACAATACGAAATAACGCACATTTCGCCACGCGTACCGGCACAAGTTTCTCGTCCACCATGTAATATCGCTGTTTATATTAACGTCGTTGTGGCCCACCGTGCTTCATAATGACCGAAATATCAATTCGCTATGTCCAAACCGTAATGAACGAAGGAATACCGGACGACTATTTTCAGGACTAATGGTCATCGACGTATTGCGCGCGTTTTTCACTTTCTCAAAACGCTAACGTTTTCGATCGCAAAAAGCGCACGCACAAATTGCGCGAAGGGCCCGGCGGACACGTACAGGGACTCTACTCGCGGAATCGTCCCGGTATCCACGGCCTGGGCCGCCGGTTTGCGTTCGGCTCCGTTATACGATCGACGTTCGGACGCTAAATTGAGACGACAATTTCCATACCAGGCGTGTATGTTCGCTCGGGGTAAATGAATGCGCGACGACCGAGAACCGTACGTACGCGCGCAAGGAAACGATACGGACGTATATTAATTTAATACGTTCGTACGATCGACGGACAAAGACGCGACGGTCCCGAAGTCGTAACTTAAACAGGACCGTTGGCGGTGAAGGAGGTGGTGGTGGTGGTGGTGGCGATGGTTGTGGCGGTGGTCGATTCTACGTTGGTGGGATAAGGAAGAGACCGTATGCTTTACCGTATACATAACCGGGCGCGGCGTAATTGTGCGTACGTACGCGTACGCGGTATCGGTTTTGTTACGGTATACGCGCGCGCGAGCGGGAATAATAAGACGTAGGAAGAAAAACGGACCGATTCAAATCGCCTATCGAAATATTTTATTACCCGCGCGCGCGTACGTTTTCGCTACCCAATTATATTCGTTTCGACCGTATCGCGTACGTACGCAACGTACGTTCAATGGGCCGATTTATTACGAACATAATTAGATAGGTCAGCCGGGTACACGAACGTATTGCCGGCGGTAGTTCTCGGTACGTCCGCGTACGGTCGTATATCGCGTACCGTCACCACCCCCGGGGAGAACGTCCGTTTGGCGCACCGGTGTAACAGGCGATTATGTTCGCGGCGGACGACCAAGTCGACGACCGAAAAACGACCGTCGCGACGTGGAGTCCAATGGAAGCCACCATACCGCCGTTGACCGCCGATTTCTGCCGAATCCTTTTCGTACGCGTGGATCGACCGTCAAGGACGCACGCGGTCCTCTCCATCCCGTCCGTGCACGGATACGAGCCACGCCGGAGTGTCCCAAAACCGCGAACCCCGAAGGGCGGTACCGGATCTAACCGGCACTATCACCGTCGATTGGAACGTCCCCACTAAAATGTAACATGGCCAGCCTGAGTTAAATTTTCCGCAAGTAAAATATTGTTTACGGGCAGTAAACAATATTTTACTCGCGGAAAATTCGGTACGCCACGTTAACGATTCCGCTTCGGAATGCAATTGGATGATATTATTGGGTTAGTAAACGATTTGGCTGAGTCTCAAAATTGAGAAAAGTTGTTTCTAGTCGGGGAAATTCGCGTTAAAAACGGCTTACATTATACCCCCTTAACATTGGTGCACTACGGAAAGTCAACGATTAAAACGCGTTAATCATTTATAGAGTTTGATACTTTGAGCTCGTTTAAAAAAATTGATTTTATTTCACGTTTAACTTTCACATATTTAAAGTGAACTGGAATAAAAGTAACGATCCTTTGGTATAATATATTTACAAATTGAAATCATCGCTCCCTCCCCTCTTAATATTATAATTCACAAGATGTATAATCGAATTCAAATTAACAAAAACAAATTTGTGCGTACCACTTTTATAATTAGTTCAGGACAACCCATCCCAAGTTACGTAAAATAATATTCTGATTCTAAACAAAAAAAATACCGTAAAATATTTAGGTTTCGCGTAAGATCTTCGCCTCACCTTGGACTCCTCGTACATAAAAATAAATGCGCTTGTCTACAAAATTAAAATTCTTATCGTCTAACGACTAAACTGAAATTAAATGTTAGAAACCAAACAAACATCGAATAATTAAAATAAACCGGTTTGGTCCTAAGGTTTATTTGTTTACAACTATGAGGTTCGGCTAAAAAAGTCTTATAAGCTACGTTCCAGAATTTTACGAACGATTATAGGCGCGCCTTTCTGTGTAACAAATACCTCGCTACTTTCCTCTCCCCTCCCTTCTCCTCCTCTCCCACAGACACTTTGTCAATAAAGCCGTTTAATTAAGTTATAAAAAATACGAACGGGAAATTGTCCACCAACTAAACCCCCCCTCCACCTCGTCGTGGTTTTTAAAACAAAAAAATCGTTCGAGTTAAGGAATGACGCCGTCGGGTTGTTTTTATTCGAAAAACAAAACAAAACTTCCCGTTTATAGCTTTCATCGACTGTATTTATTACGTTTAAAAATGCGGACAGTACAGATCATTTTGTATAAAAAAAAAAACCACTTACTATGATACACATTATTCGTGTCGTACTAATATTTCGTGGCGATGTAATCGTAATTTCCGTAGCAATTATTATAATTGCCGCGTGCCTGTAAGTGTGAAAACACAATGTCAGTAACTGACTAATTATACGAAGGAAGAAGAAACCACGTAATAGAACACCTACGCATTAATATTCTATATTTAAACGTCCGTTTCATGAATAATGCATACACGATGCGACCTGCATCTATTGCAGACGAATTTTAATCGTATATATATAAGTATACTAATATAAACGCGCGCGAGGGCTCGTGTGTGTGTTTTATGTACTGCAGTCCAACTGTCGAAGAAAAGTAAAATACGTTTCGTGGATGGCCCCACAAATAAAAACAGGTAACGATTAATGTTGGCCCCCCCTGGGGCTCCGTAGGTTAAACAAAAATTTCGGATGGATTTCAAAATGATAACGACGAAATATGGCCCATCATGGTAATCGAGTGTTATGGAATTACAATTAATACGCTACGGTTAAAATATAAAAGATTTTCAAAGGTGGGGTGCTGAGTGTCTAACCGGTCTTTATGCTCACCGACAAACGAGAAACGGTATTTTAATTTTCGTCTCGCACATATTATTTATTAGACCAGGATCGGATTTTAGTTGGAGACACGCGTAAAAGTTTATTTTTGACGCCTTCGCTTTTTTTGGCGAGAAATTATTCGCCTTGTTATTTTATACATTTTTGTTGAATTTCCAAATCATAAAACTTTATACACTCGGGCTTTTAACAACGTCAGGTAACGTCGGAAAATTCGATAAAACATTTTATAAATCACCGACAACGAACAAACCACAAACCACGAACCAACGACCAGGTAATATAATATCCATTTTGTACGTTCGTCTTCGTTTAAAATCGTCGTCCGTACACTTGATCGATAATTTCGTGATTTGGATAAAGGGTTGTATCGTCAACGTCGGTGTATCGGTGCGAACACGTATCGTTCGTTTACTACCTGTCGATTGACACGTGGATTATGTGATGGTGGCTATCTTCGAGATGAGAGGGAAGACGTAGATTTTATGACATTTTTCGTAGACCGATGTTATTCTAAACTGTAAACAAAAGAAAGTTATATACATACGAACGCGGCTGCACATTTTTAAGTAGAATTTGAAAAATGATTCGAAATTCGTCTCGTATTTTTATCGATTCGTTGTTTTAAATGGGGAACCGCCTGTTACCTAAATACCAAATGCAATATGATACCCATTAAAAACCAGCGGCTTTCTTTTTACCGACACTCGTGTCCTAAGGCTCTATGTGTGTGTGTGTGTGTGTGTGTGTGTGTGAGTGTGTGTGTGTGTATGTGTATGTGTGTGTACGTTGCACATATGTAGACGGTCGAACCGTCGAAGGAATATAAAACGAATTTCGCGGACGATCCGACAAATAAAAAGACGTAATGAATAGCCAACATCGGCCATTAACACTCCTGCCGCTGTAAACGAGGTACGATTTTTTTAATTCTCGTCTCGCACGTACGGTACTGTAGACGGATGCGTTTGTTGCGTGACCATGTCCGCGCGGTGTTACTTGTCCGAAATGAATCGAACGGTTTAACGGGAACGTCTTTTGAATCGATCGACGCGTAACGATGCCCTCGTCTCCGAGTACGAAATAAAATACCGCGGGAATTGCGAAAACCGGCCGATACTTACGGTTTTTCAAGGGCGAGACTATACGCGGATGCTTTGTGCGCGAACGCGCGCGTACACGACACACAATCGAATTATCCGTAACGTGGCGCCGTTGAAGCGCCCGCATGTTTTTCGTACGAAATACGAAAACACAGTGGTCGCGACCGATAGTCTCGGATACCGCCGTAATAATAGAGACACGTTTGCCGTCGGCGTGGTCCACAGACGTTTCGGTCCATACGGATATAACGGTTAATCGTTGTTGTTATTATCGTCGTCATCGTCATCGTCGCCACCACGGACGTTTTATAAACGTACAACAATATATTTATTCGCGTGCGCTAGTTGGGTCCGAGCGTACCGGACAAAGCGAATCTATGGTGATCTCGTTATTTATATTACGGGAGCCGCGGGATCTACGGCCGAGATTATTATCGTTGCTCAATTACGACCCGGCCGACAAAAATCGTGCGTCTATCGCGCTATAACGACGATATTATCGGCCGTGACGCGTATCTCCGCTGAATTTGCGGCCGACAAGGTGGAGATGAAAGCACGCGGCCGGTGAAACGGCGATGGGCCGAACGTCCTAGGCCGTCGGTTACGGGAAAACGCGAACGGCCCGAACGTCCGTTACTTTTACGTCCGTTACGCGAGTTCAGTTCGCGAAACGGTTTTCGTAAAACGTAAAACATTTTTCCTTCCACGGGTGCGTTTTGATGGCCGAATCTTGTCTGAATTTGCTTTACCGGCGGCTAATTTTAACCAAAACCGGTATACGACACGCTCCGTTCTAGAACCGTACCGAGTATGGCGTAATACGTGTACCATTTGTGTAGCTGACCCGATAGAACGGGATGATATTTTGGGCTGCTGAAAAAAATCGTTGTTAGTACTTGCGAATTTCATAGTATAGTATTCGTCGAATTTTCGCGTTTTTCGTTTTTTACTATTTTCACGTAATACGAACGTACCTTTTTTCTTCTGTAAATTGGCAATACACCCACTGCCCCAATACGTCGGTGGACATTATTTCGAGGCAGTGGATATGACGAACATACTTAACCTGTATACATATATACATATATATTCATATTATTCTGTTTTCATGTACTTGTATATTATTATTATTAGTATTATATAGGAACGTGCATACGAATACAAATAACGCTACACGTATCAATTTTCGTGTCAGTAATTTCCATATTTTTAAGTACTAGGCATTTTATACGGAAAAATGACAAAAACCGAGTTATCCTCATGGGAGAGAGTAGAGCTAACTATTTATTAAAGTTTCAAACTGTATACATTTTAAAAAAAGCGATTTTACCATTAAGTGTTTTATGCATTAATTTTTCAAATCGTATAGTACGACGACATAAACGCCATTAGTTGGCCCGTTTCCCTTGTCCGGTATTTAAAACTTTGACGAAGTCCATAAATCAGTTGTCCGGAATTTAACGACAGCGAATAACGTTACATAAACGTTTCGTCACGTAAAATATAAATTATAAATCCCGAAAAATTGGCGAGATGTCTAAAAAAAAAAATCGATTATTTTTCGCCGGTCGCGAAAACATCGTACGATTATCGTTATTATTTCTGAGTAATTAAGACCGTATAACGTAAACAAAAAACAAACTAAAAAACTGTCGAAAACATGAGATGATTACGATAAACACTTACATCGCCCGGTTAAAAAAATATTATAATAAACGTTTCCCGGCGTCGAACGCGTTTACAGACCGTCCTTCAGAACCCGCTGCGATTTCGGTTCAATCGACGGTAATTAGATCGGATCATTACGAACGCCGATAATAATTAACGCGGTGTAAATGCGTCGAAAACGATTAGGTCGTCGTGTGTACCTATGAGTATACAACTGGTGCCACGTCGAGAGTCACATTAAAATCTTGTACGACCGGTCCGTCTTGATGTCCATCCAATGTTTTCGTACAGCGCGTCCGCCTCGTGTATACCGTATAATGTACGCGCGTAGCACGACTAATATGGGTGGTGGCACGTCTGACACTCGTGACTATTTGGTCTGAATTCAATTCCGGTAGCTCGTAAATAGGAGTCACAATTGTGTGTAATGTGTAGAAGGTGACACGTTGGCGGGCTACTGTCGAGCCGACACTTCAATAGTCGGCGCGTGTTTCGTTTACGCCTCCGTGAATAACAATAAACGCGGCACGCTCGTTCGTGTTCCGAGTGAAAACGAAGGTAACGAAGAAAGAGCGAGTTGCCCGGAAACGTTCTGCCGTTCCCGCGGAAGACGCGCCAATGTTGGCACAGGCAACATTCGTTCACTTTTTGGAGGGAAACGCCGTCGGGCTGGTTTTCCGACAAACCTGTACGCGTGGCACTGGAGCAACGTCGATGTTATTTTGTTCAACGGATTTACACGTCCGAATCGGCGCGTTTATAAATCAGTCGTCGATCCGACGTTATCGTCCCTACGTAAATAGCCTTTTCGAGTCGACGGAACCGAACCGAATCCCTACGGTTCTATCCTTGGCGTTCGACTAGGGATTGTAAATGGTTGTTTATGCACAATTCGCGGCACGTTCTCGGTCGACAAGATTTAAGCGCGATTTAATAGCGCCTCTTTTCTACGTGATTTACGCAAATGGAAACCGATCGGATCGATTTGTCGACAGCGTTGGTGACGATTACGGCGACGGTCAGTGGCCGATTATCAATATTTTACGTAACAGCGAAATGCCCCCAAACAGTTTGGGAGCGCAAAACGTTACGCGCTCAATGCACCACAGCCGACATGTCCGCGGACGTTCGATGTGTCTAGTCGAACTCCGTGCAAGGTGACACACCCTCGTCCCGTTTCGAAACATTACTACACTATAGCGTATACGCTATATTTGGCCAGATTTCCGTACAATTTCGCCATCGTAACGCGTTATTTTCGTGTTAGATGGTCGCGCAATGTTCCTCTAATAGACGACGCGCCTAACGAATGAACGCAGCAGCGATAGATAATTGCTTTCTCTGGCCACGGTCGTTCATTTCGAACGGACACAATACCGAACGTGCCCGAGCCGTATAGAATCCGTTCGTTCTTTTTTTATGTTTAAATCGCGCGCGAATCAATCGTTTCGGTATGCGTGCGCGTCCTATCCGCCGTCGGACCGCCGTCGCTTTTGTTGTCCCCGCACACGACCGTGTATGACGTGTGCGCGGCTGCAACGCTATCGTCGATCGCCATCGGAGATTACATTCGAATCGACCACAAAAATGAGCGAACCGATGAACGAATAAATAAATAAAAAACAAACGTGCCCGCCCGCCCGCCCTTTTAGAATCTATCTGGAGATTAGAGACCGCGAGCGCGGGCGCGTGCGGCCCCCATTGATTCGCTGGTCGTTATTAATGATATCATTATGTGGCGGCTGGCACGATTTCTCGGAGATGGGTCGACGACGACGGGTTGCCCCGTCCCCACTCCCTCGCCGGCGGCGGCGATTTTTTTTCTTTTCTCGCTTAGGACGTACGGACGCGCAAATATTCAGGCACGTCGCGCGACCTCCGCAACGGCAGCCAGCGCGGACGCTTCGCAACAAATTCCGCGACCAACGTTACTTTTGATCGTGGACCGCTCCGTTACGCCAACCGCGGGCATCGCAAATTGTAAACAGAAAGCGTATTCGGGCTGCCGACCAGAATCGATGCACGTTCCACCGACGGGATAAATGAGTGGCAGGAACGGGTTCCGGACACTTACAAAAGTGCCGAAGCAAAATATTACGCGACGTTCGCTGGCCCGCGTTACAATAACGTCTTTTTTCGATTCGTTAACGTCGCGTCATTATGTACGTTTTCCTCGATTTTCTATTTCGGACCACAACGGGTTATCATTGTTGCTCTCCCGAAATAGAAACCTTTCCGTTCCAGATTTTTCGTAAAATATAGGGATATTTTCTGTAAGATTATTCGTCCAAGTTTATTTTCGGTACACACACGCACGCGCGCGGGCGTAAATCGGCATGTATTCAGTTGGAACCGGTTTTGAAGAATTGCGTTTGAAAAAATTCGAAAATCTGCCTGGTCACGAAAACTACGTTTTTGCCGCCATGGGCCAAACTTCGTTTATTTATGACACGGTCGTATTTTCTTCTAACGCCCCGCCACGCGATTGCGTACGTATACGTCACCGAATATATTGTACGCCCGAAATTCGTCACGAACTTACGGCTGTTGTTCGCGTGGCGTTCGAACGCGTTTCGGATTCCAAGTATACGAGCGAAAATACTAGCGGCATTTCGGTACACTTAAATATATGGACTACATCGCCCGTACGTATTATGCATTCAGATTTAACTGTTCGACTCGTTTATTCGCATTGGACGATATGCGTTCGCCGGAGTCGTGTTTTGTTATTTCCGTTAAAATATTTCTCCGCGACACGGCGTATCCAATAATATAATACGGTATAAAAAACGCGAGTGCTTTGTTTTCACTCGAACCAGTACGACGGTTGTATCCGTCTACACGATATTCGTAGGACGTTACGACGACATACATATTATAGACGTTTCGTTCGTACGGTAGGCGTACTTAAGCGATTGTGTATGTGTGTGTGTGTGTGTGTGTGTGTGTGTGTGTGTGTGTGTGTGTGTGTGTGTGTGTGTGTGTATACACGCGCGCGCGTGAATACAACAAGTGGGGCGTGTACAAGGACGGGCGGGGCGCCGTTAATTAATATCGTTATAATTTTCAAGTTATTCGGTTGCGAGTTCGACCTGCGCCGTGATCGGTAAATAACGCTATTATATATTGTTGGAAAACGATAATTAAAACTTAATTGCCCGACGATCGTAGTAATGATAATCGTCGTAACGAATGCGGACACTTAACGAATATTAGCATATTGTGTACGGCCGTAAACGCGACCGTCCGATAATAGTGATTCGTTCCGGGGTCCGCGTCGGTTCTGGCCGGTCGGACCACGTCAGCTACGCCGTGATTTCACGGCGAAGATGTTGATCGAATTGTGGGCCGCCGTTCCAGCCCGTCAATAAAACCGCTCCGGACGCGATCGCAAACCGTCGGCTCATAAATAATTCTCAGCCTCGCCAACTTCGTCGTAATCTTACGTCACGTCACCGTGAAAACGCCTACGACGTACACGTCAATATCGTTTTTATATTGGCAACGGAGGCATCGAAAAATCGCGGTCGTGTTTATATTCGCGCACGCGTTACTTGTAAAAGGTACGTCGTTATCGCGTTTGACGCGCTCCGATTATATTGAAATCGAAAACGGTTGTAGTCCGTTTGTCGCGCCACTTTAGGACAGTAATTACTTCCCATTACGTACGCCGTACAACGTGCATATTAATCTTATTCAGGCGATTCGAAAAGGAATGAACGTTCGGAACAAATAGGTGTTCGTGACATTTTTATGTTCGTAAAATTAAAAAAACATATTGTTTAACCAACGCCGATATCAGCAAGAGAGAACGTCGGAATAAATAACCAATTTGCGAGTGGTACTGTATTTATGATTTTTTGAACTTTTTCGAAATTCGTCTGATCTAAAACTTTTAAAATAACTTATTGTAGATCGGGATACATACATATATATATATATATATGTTTTATTCAAACTATCTATGGGCCTAGATTTTGATTAGGTGTCAATGGATTTAACTAGTTAAAAGTTGCGTTGTATTAACGGTTCGTTAAAATAAAATACGTGGTTCATTTAACACGCTTGAGATGAACGATTTTATTGAATTTCAAAATGCGTTCAACTTAAAAATAAATCTCCAATCACGGTCTTATTAAGTTGCAATAAGGTAACTGTTCAAATGACGAGTGCCAGTATTGTTACGCGACCAGTCTCTCGACATCCTCCGAAGATATAGTACATACGTAACAAAATTATTCAAATAAATCAAATGAAATTAAAGGCGCTGTCTTGTTTATTTCAAAATTAAAGAAACATAGTTTACTTAATAAAATATCGGTAAATAGGCGAAACATTTTTGTATATGGCATTAAATAAATTGTATTCCTAACTATTTGACGAAATTGACGAATTTTAAAAAAATATTCGAAACCGAACGGATCAATTTCGTAATCAATTTGTAAAATCGTTAATTAATAGAAGCGTAGTTTTATAAAATAGTCGACAACTAGAATAACAAAAGTACATAGTTCGTGTTTAATAAACTATTACGGATAAATAAAACCAAACGGGTTGTTTTTTCGTATTAAAACGTAAAAACCAGAATAATTTACGGTTTATACATTTTCGTAAATAAGAAATTGTTGTCCGAGTCATGTCAAAACGTTTTTTTTTTTTTAAATCGAAACCTATTTCGATTTCTTTTTCGTTAACTCGACCAATGCCCATATTTGCATAACGATCGTTATGACGAAACAGCAGCCGAGCAACGGTTCCCGTTCGTGCGATTACAAAATATAAGAATAATAATCGTTCTTTACGGTTGATTGTCGAGCGATGGCGAACGGGCGGCGGGCGGTTGGCTGGCGGGCGGAGCGCATAATTATTGTTATATAGTTTAGAGCATTACATTCGCGGCACGTATTATCGTACAACGGATGGTAAACTAGCGAAAACTCATTACGAACGAGTATAATTTTTTTTTCTCCAATTTCCACTCGTATATATGTATAGATTAGTTGAATTGTTGTAGTACCACAGTGCACGAAGACGTGCGCGCCACACGCAAACACACACAGACACACACACACACACACACACACACACATACACACACACATACGCATATATATTTATATGTATAATTCTGAGTGAAAACTCATCGTCCGTTCGGTCGTGTCCAAAAATCGATATAATTCGGTAACATAGCGCGCGCGTCCATTGGCTATCCAATTCCTAGTGAAGCGAATAATTTATCGGCTTTAGGATTACGCGCCCGTTTCGAAAGTCCTATCCGAACACTTTACCGCGTGTAAACGACGGCGTGTCGGACAACCTGGACGCGAATACGAATCGTTTCGGGCGAGCAAAACCGTCGTATTTTTCCCACAGATACCGCGATACAACTCGAACAGACGGCCCGGTACGTTTCCGTTATTGCTATTTAGGGTCGCCGATTCGTGTTCCACAGTATATATCTATCGTCCGAAGTGTACGGGCGATTACACGTGCGTGGCTCGGGTTCACCCGATAGCGCATTACATCGTCGTCGAATCACAACCACCGTAACAAGCGGCACAACGTGAAGGTGTCCGCGGGTTCGTCCGCCGATCATCCAGTCGCCGACCGGTATTCCTGTACCGTTTTCGCGTCGGTTATCGTTGTCGTCGGCGGCGGCCGTGTTAAGACAAAAGAGTTGACGAAATCCCGGCACGCGCGCGTACGTATAAACACTCTAGGTATTAGGTCAACGGGTTAATAATACGGAGTATATATAGTGTGATGTCGAAAGGCGGCGGTCCGAACCCCATGGGCAGTACATATATATTCTAACGTTATACGTAATAAACGACGAGAATATATCTTTATCCGCGGCGGCGGACCAGGTCGTGCTTAATACGGACCGCGATATAATATTATCGTATTGTAAATATATATCACGCTCCGACCGGGCTGTATTATATATATATATATACGAGAGATTTTTTATTTTTTCGTTTTTTTTTCTCGTTTTTGTTTTCACGTCGATAACGTTACGCGCTCGATATTACGAACACGGAGGCGGTCGACACGCGGCATTGTATATACGTCTCGCATAATATATACATATATATATATTTATAAGCGTACACGTTCGTGTGCGTATCGTATTAATTATTCTCGAAACGGCGCGTCCGATAATCCGAGAAATTTAATTACGACGACGATAAATAATCCCGCGCGGGGCCCTTTCGACGAGCTCTCCGGAGCCAACGTCGTCGTGATTAGGCCGAAGGCGGGACGGCGGCGGCAGCGGTTCGTGACGGCGGCAGAGACGGCCACGCGCCTTCGAGGATTAAGCTAAATTACTGTTACTGTTATTATCGTATCTATTAGCTCGTATACGCACACCGTGTTCGCCTGTAGTAGTAATAATAGTAGTAGTAGTAGTAGTAGTAGTAGTAGTAATATTTCGCCTCTTTAAACGTTCATTATGCGTTTTGTTTTCAGAAACGTTCACCATAACTACCGTCGGCACCGGCCGACATACCAAGTTTCGGGATTTTCGACAGATAGAACATTACATACATTACGAAGCACACATGCTTTCAATCTATGACAGTGGGCCGACTTCTCTATTTGAACGCCTGAACGGAATTCGTCGTTCGTGATCTCTATCCGAAAACGGCAGAGTCGCACGTTCGACGGGCAACGAACGATATCCGTTCGAATACCTTACAGCGTTACCGCTAACCCGAACCGACAGTGAGGCGGACCGACACGACGAACGTGCCACGACGACGCCGGTGCGAATTCCGTACGGGCGTCGCGTCGCCGACGGAATCATAAAAAATTCGGTCGGAAAGTCGACGGCGAAACAAATTCCGCGTACGGTAGAGTTATACGCGTTGCGCAATATAGTTTAGATCTCGCGAAATGCGAGCGCGTGCGTTCGATAACAGAAACGCGGCAGCAAGGAAGGGCAACACTCGAAACGGGCTGTCGTCGTCGCCACCGCCACCGTTGACGCAACCCACGCCTGAGCGGACGGCACGCTGAGGTCACGCGACCTCTCGCCAACAAACGCCAGGTCAATCGTGCGCGGTTGCGCTTCGTCCATATTTATCGGTCCGAAAATCACCGTCCGATACGCGTATACGCGCCGAATTCAGGGATACGCGCTTAACGTATTATTATTATTATTATTATTATTATTATTATTAATACGCTCACGTGTAGCTTACGTTAGCTGTCGTCGTCGAAAGTCCGCGGAAAATACCGACCTAGTTCGCCGATTGCGGACGCCCCCTAACGCGAAAATCCGTGCACGCATTTTCTGTTGGTACGTTCTATTGTAATCCGTGTTGGTTTTTACAATTAACTACCAACGAATATCGCGATTCGCCAACTATAATAGTAACGAACGCCGTTCAGGTATATTTATCATCTTAACCGTACGCGTCACGTGGTTCGTGATTATATTGCGCGTTTGTCTGACTGACGTGACATAAAGGAACGTTCCCGTCTGTATATACCTGATCGTAAATGGAAGTCGAAAATGCTCGTCGACAAAAAATACTTCGATACACATACAAGCCGACTGTGAAGTGGTGACACAGTTGGGGTAGGCCTTAATTAATATAACGTTCCGTTGTATTATCCGTCGAAAACGGAATATGTTTAGTAATATTAATTTTCCGTTGGCGTTACGTAAATTTGTATTTTACAAAAATTCAAAAGACAATGACTCCCACCGATCTTTCAAAAGAAAAAAAACGGACCGTAATTAATTGAATACCCGATAAAAGTTGACTAAAAAACATCGCGAATGCCAGCCACAAAGTTTTTCGAAAATTTCTCCGAGAACTATGTTGCCGGATATTGTATTTCGGAGGACGTTGCCGATTTGGTAAAACGCACGAAACCTCGCGCGCTAAATAAAACTGACGCCGATCAAAAGGGAAGTGATAAAGACGCGCATAATAATTGTTGTACGACGCGTACGATACGTAGAAACCCAAAATAAAATAGAAGCGTGACATTCAAGACTGTAAAAATGGTCGTAACGAAATTTTTTGTAATATAATACGTGCTGTATGGTATATGGAAATACGTTTTTAGCGAATTGTACTCCACTTGATCTTCTTTTACTCGAATAGTTTGTGAGAGATCCTTTCAGCCACCACGATAATGAGCGTAGAAAAAAAACTTTTGAAACGCGAACACTTACCGCCGATGTGTTAAGCGTTACTGTTTTAAATTTTCCTACGTAATCTCTGAATATGGCCCGTGGGGCTCAACGATTAGCGTAATTTAATATAATGGGCAATACGGATTTTCTAACAAGCGTTTATTCGCAACTCGGAATAATTTATTAATTTGTTACCTTCTGATAACTGACGCCACAGATATAATTTCACTATGTTACCGGGAAGTAAGTACCGACGGTTCAGAGGTTAGATCCAAAAGACTGTGGAAAAATGTTAACGACAAACCGCCGTTAACGAAACGAGCACGTGTTGTTCGCCGATACGTTTCATAAAACGACCTACACCCTTGACCAGACTGAATAATCGTATCGATGACGGTTTTTTTTTATGTCTAACGAAAATTCGAGGATCTCGTCGTTTTCGCCGAAATATCACGATACGTTTATACGGACAATCGGTACGCTATTGAATACGGGAAAAATTGAAATAATTTGTCGCCATGTTATTGCCGGCAATGGCTTCGTAATTTCATGAGCGAGCCGACGCTTTAACCGAAAATTAACGTTAAAATTACCCCGAGTACACGATTTATCGATTATTCTCTCGTCAGTGCATTGCCGACCTTTTGGCTCCGTAATCCGTTCGGCACTTATTCCAAATCCCACTAGTCCGACCCTAAATTTCGCACAAAGGACACGCCCCGCGTGACTGCTTTACTAATAAAACGTGTACGCGCGACGATAGGTTTGTCGACGGTCAGTTTATATCGTACCCGGTATACGCGGAATCTGTCCAACGGTCGTTCATCGTGTCGAAGCTGACGATAACTAGTAATATATGACACCATCACTCGTCGATAAATCCGAACGGAACACGATTAATCGGGCTTCGTACCAACGAGATACGGTAATCCTTAAGTAAGTTTCGTACAAGTCCGGCAACTGTAGAAGTTTCACGAATAACCGGATATTTATTCGCGGGCGTTCCGACTCGAGATTTCGCTAGTTTGGTCCCGAGTCGAAGACGGGCCGTCGTTACATTAATGCGAAGCGTTCCATCTGTCACGACGATCGCGTATATTATACTTGTATTTGTCGGCAGTCTCGTAATCGTGTCCATCGACCACGCAGCAACAGCTCCCGTCATCTTTGTCGTAGGTGGACTTTCCCCACTGATTATAAGCCTACAGGTCTTTCGGTTCGTTCGCCGTAAATAATAAAAAATATTATATCACACAAGCCCGTTCGACCGCCCGTAACGATCGATTTTTTCCCCACAAACCATAACGACACTTTCTCGGGCGTCGCTTTCTATGTCTTCCGCCCGAACGTGATTCATAAGAACTGCGACCAATATATATATATATATATATATACATCAAGTAGATTCGTTTTAGCCATATTGATTTGTATCGTTTTGAAACAAAGCGGCTGAAGAGCTGATGTAAATTGCACAAACGACTTTAACGGGCATATTCTAGACGGAAGAGTAAAATGTTAAAACTCGTATCACTGTAGACGTAACTTTCGATACGCGAACACAGCCATTGTAATATTTAAATCAGTTGCGAATATTAAAAGATACTAAAGAAAATCAAATTCTGGAACGTATACGAATAACAGATATTTTTCAATGTCGTTCGAGTACATTGGCGAGGAATTTTTGGAATTCGCCCTTGTCCGAGTATATTGATTTTAGCCGAAACACAGCAAGATGGACAAATTTCGAGGGGTCTACACGAGTGTCAGTGTTTCATGGACGTTTGAGAACGACAAAAGTTTACTTTCGAAACGTTTTTCGGGCAATTCGAATAGGCCACGTGAAAAGTGGTACGCGCGTAATCGGCATTTTTGTTGTTGTACGAAACCAACGCGAATTCCAAAAAGGGACACGCTATCGTCCGAAAAAAGTTACGGGAAGTTCGGCGCAGGAAACATATTTGAAAATACGTGCAAATTTAGGTTTTTCTCTAACGCAACACCACTTAAGAGAAATATGAGCGTTCGCGCGCACGTGTGAGGGTTGTTTTTTCTAAATACGTCATTTCGATATTATCGCGTATGTTACTGGGTTTTTTTTATTCGTTTCGATTGCACAACTGACGGCGATTTTCAAACTGTCCGAGCCAAATTACATCTCGTCATCGCGCGTAATTACATCTACGTTATAGACTATTATGTACAATATAGACTCGTACATTATACTGGCAAAGACGTTTATTTTGTATTTTGGTTTTAAATAAAAAAATTAACGTATTTCTTTCGTTCACGGTACACCATTTTAACCTGTCGCAATTCGAATAGCATATAAATCGCTTCGAGATATATCCCGGCTTCGAAATGCGCGCGTGTGTGTGTGTGTGTGTGTGTGTATACGTGAACTACTACAACTACAACTACTGCGACGCGTAAATTGTTTTGTTCAATTCGTCAGCCTAATTTGTTACGTTTTGCACGCGTAACGGCAACGGTTTAACGTCGACGGGGTGATGTATCGACTATATAACGGCGATTATTGGCTTCGGTTAGTTTTTTTCCTTTCTACACATTGTTCGAACTCGCCTAAATCACGCCTCGACTCGCCCGTTACGTTCACGAACCCGTTGACCGTCCGAACACGGCACGCGCATAGCGGCCAGTGTAATGGCGTATTGACCGACACGGGCAACGCGTCATACGAGTGCCGATGCCTTTACAAACGCGCTCGAACCGAAGTCAAGAATATTTTTCGTATAATTCGGTTTTCCTCGAACGATTCGCTTCGATTTTTTTTTTTTGTATATTTTAAAAACTTCTAGATAACACCTATATAAGCTGAACGATTACAATTAAAATAAATAATAGAACAAAACAAACAAAAACAAAACAAAAACAAATTGATTACAAAAATGTAAACATCGAAGCCCGACTCGGATACAAAGGAAAGGACAATTATAGTCACTGACTCAGAGTCAGAACTTAGAATGGAAGAGAGATTAAGAGGAATATTTAGGGATTTCAAAGAATTGAAAAAGACAACGCGTTTAGTAGATAAAGAAAGGCAAACGAAAAGTATGTAAGAGAGGTCACAAATGGCTTCATTTGGATGGAGGTGACAGAAAGGAGAAATAGTAAGGCCATGTTAATTGGCATGACCCGCGTTGATATATAGTATTCGTTAACTTCGCATATACTCGGGTTTACAACGTGAATATTTCCGCGAATAATCGTACTTTTTTTTCGTCGCGTAAATTAAGAACGGCTTGTACATCGATTTCAGTGTTACCCTATTCAAAGGTACTGATCGGAGAAAAAACGTAACGACAATCGATTTACCGTCCGTATAAAAGCGTCATTAGTATTCGAATCGTTTGTTCAACTTCGATGGGTGTACATGTACATGGTTAAAAACATCTCGGGACGATTAATTTCGTAATTCGTTAAGCGACACACCTGCGGTTGAACCGTACGCACTCAAATTGAATCGGTAACGCGGAATAAACTTTGATAATCGAGTCGCGGACGATTCGTCAAAATGTTGACGCTTTAGTTTTTCGAGTGTCCTGAACGCGTAGCGTTGTCATTAACGATATCTCGTAAACTATTTCGGCAACGTCTATACGAAGAGTATTGTCCATATTTCGGTCTTTTTGATCGATTGTCCGTTTGTGAAAACTAATTACGTAACGTTTCGCGGCACGTAACCGATTATAATCACTGTTTCGAACGGGTCATTTTTCCCATAATTTCGGTAATATCGAACGATTATAGTTCGTATTATTTTAACGAAATTTCGCGTTTAACGCTAGCGTGAAATTGACCATGCCTAACGGATTAGAAATTTCCAAACAATGGTCGCGTTCGTATGTAAAACGAAATCGACAATTCGACCGCTCGTCGAGTGGAAAACGAATTTTTTCGACGTTTTCGAAAAATTAAATCCGATTTACCGGACGAGTTATGGTCGTGCGTACGAAAAACGCATTTTTTCCGCGTAAAAAAAAGTAAAATGGAAAATAAAAAAACCGTGCCGGAAAACAATAAAGCGCCGTACTATTATTATTGTCATTATGGCCGTCATTGTTCATCATGTTATAATTCGGGCGATACGTTTAAACCGCTGTTATGTATACCCGTGATCTACTGACACGGAGACAATCTCAGAATTGACGAAAAAAAAACGAACGTCACGGTCTAAATATTCCCCCTTCCCCACAATACTGCCGCCAACAGCGTTGCCGGTACAGCGCGGTTGAGATTGTGAACGCGAAACGAAAACGTATCGGACAAAAAAAGAAAAAACGACGACACGTACGTTTCGAAACTGTACGAACGTAACGTCTGCGCCGGTGTAGCGACGGTGGCACAAAACCGCGTTCGCGGACCGTTTACAGCGGCGTGCGTATAGCCGGCCCGTGGGTGGGATGGGGTGTGCGTGCCGGCCGTCGCGCGCGGATTTAATGACAAAGTAGAATAATTCCGACGTAAGCGTAATGTCGCGTAATGGTACGTCGTAAATCGATTGCCGAGACGGACTCTCTTCGCGCGGTACGTCAACGCTGGAACGGGCGAATTTTTTACCGCACAAACACACGCGCACACACAAAAACACGCACGCCTGTAGAACCAGAGCAGTATTTTCTGTAAACGGTCCGGCGTATAATATACTGTCGACCGACACGCGGTATGTGTTATTCATGGTGTCGAACCGATGGCCGCGAACAGATGTTCTCACAGCCCGTCTTCGGAAGTAAAACGGGCATCGATAATATAAAAGTCAAACGGTCGTTCGAACAACGCGTCCGTCTTAGACACACATACGCACACACACACACACGTATAGGTAAACGTAAGTATTGTTTTAACGCCGTCGTCTATGTGGTCTGCAGTTGACGGACGTGCCCGTAAATCGGCCGACGCGTTTGACGACCGTAATAGTGTAATACGACTTTTTTTACGCGCGCGCGTGTAAACATATATATATATATATATATAACGATAATATATCGCTCGTGTTTATCCATTATTATATATTATACATTGTTTACCGTTTTTCACACACGTTGGATGGTTTTTCGCGCGCGCGATCGTAGTTTTAGCGCGTATGTCGTTTTTTGAGACCATATCTTTTCCGCTGGATCGAACTTAGACAAGAGCCCTGCGACCAACGTTTGTTATAATCGTCACGATACGCGGCCGTCCATCGTCGTACATTCTGTCGTGTCGTGGGAACGGCGACAAGTCCGCGCGACTTCTCCACACGGCCGTGTCGGCGTCGCGTATTTATTCCTCCTCGGACGAACCGATGACGATTCGCGCAATCGCGCGACGTCCGTTTTCGTCGCGTAACGAAAACGCTGACCGACAGGACGGCCACACTCGGGCACGTCAAGCGCAGGGGCGGAGTTCCGCGAAACAATAAGGAAACCCTCTCTTCGGCTGTTCCGTAACGGACGGCACCGATCATCCGCGATCGCGTGCTTCTTTAATCCGTTCACGCGTTCACCACCATGTTACGGGGCTCGGATTTATTTCGCGCACAAAGGGGCACGCGTCCACATATGTCGCGCGTTCAAGCCCCACGCTACGGACGGGACTAGTGGGCGTGATCGCACGTTTATGCATTGTACTCCAGGTAAAATACAATGTAGAATGTACCGTCGACAAATAGGACGTAACATGCTATCGGGCCGTAAAAAGCTATCCCGTTCACTTTGCAGAGCTATTTCGTCGTTTTATCGTCTTTATTTACGGAGGCATACGAGATTTCAATTACAAAGGCGGCGACTTTAGGATTTCGATTTATTTTCATTTCTGGAAAAAGTGTCCACGTTATAACCGCCATTTCGAGTATTATGTACTGATGATTTACGTCCACGACAATTGTTAAAAACAATCGTTATGTTATACAGAGATCGACACGATGATTGTCGTTAATTCGGCAACACCGTGTAGAGACGTATTTCTCGGGGTTTCGAAAAATCACACGGTGAATTCTCTCTGTTCGGGTAACTCGGGTTAGTGAATATCTTCGAAATCAGTAGCACGTCGCGACGTTTATACGCGCCGTTTCGAACGTTAGCGGTATTGAGGTTGAGGACCGTGTAGTCAGTCCCCTCGTTTTTGCAGGAAATGCCGTCAACAATAATGTCTATTACTGTGTTCTCCTTTGATCCGGCGATATTACGACTGAAAACGCACTTACCCGTTTTACGTCGGCTCGCGTGTATAAGAAACGCTCGACAATCGATTCGGCGACAGGTGGATTGCACAGAAACAATCTATTCCATGGCCTCCAAGAAGTCCGTGTACCTTACTTCTTTATATTTCTTCCTACGGGGACACGTAAAAACCATGATATACGCGGAAAAATTCAACGCATAAATCGTCCTGGCCAAATAAATTAACGTTTATGTGGCGACCATCACAGTAGATATGCGCTGACCTAAATGTGACAATGTTCGGACGTGTGCCGTGCTTTAAACAAGACATGTAATGAACTTTACTGAGTAGTAAAAAAAAAATTCGATTACACTAACTTCACGACCGTATGTCATTCACTATTTTTTGAATTTGAGTTTGTATGAAATATTCAGCGGCGTTCTTTTATTAGGCACCCTTCATTTCAAGCGAAATTATGCAAGTAGGATATTCGTCGACAAATAACGATCGAAGTATATTAATTTTATATTTCAGTAAATCCTTCATGCATCATTTGGGAAGGGGGAAACGACAAAACAATATATACGTAAAATCACCGCACTTACGTTTTACTATACTGATGGTTAGAAAGTAAATGTGTTGTATGTGATAGCTTATACATTTTTTACGAAAACCGGACACCGTTAAACTTTTGTTAATTAGTATTATTCAAAATGTCCGACATAATGCTTCATAACAAAAATAATATATTAATATTTTTTGTATGATATCTTAAACAATTTTATTTTTGAAAATGTATAATTTTTCAAAAAATTGCACTTACAACAACGAAAATATTATAAATTATTTAATTTAAAATAAACATAATTCTGCCACGCGACAAATTTTACGTCGTGTACAACAAAATAAAAACGAATCCTTGTCGTATCTTAACAATATCATACAAAACGTATTTTCACTTTCTAAAACGATAATTATAAAAAAAATCGTATCGATAGTTTTAATACGATATTCGACAGAAAATCACGCCTCTTACAATGTAATCAAAAAAATGTAATTTCTAAAGAAAATAGTCGGATATGGCAATTTTCCAAACCGCTATGTTAACGGTCAAGGTAGAACGAGTGAAAAAATACTATAAACAAATTTTCGAATATAAAAATGAAGATAAGAACAAATTGGTTTTTTTATTATATTTTCACGAAGTTTTTCTTAGTAACACGTTTATTCGAACGACAATAATCGCCAACAAAAATAATACGGTAAATTGTAATCGATCAGTAAAAGACTGCGACGGTCCTATGGATGTTAAATTAATTTGCTCGACCACATAATTATTAAATGTTCCCCGTTCAAATGTTAACAACGTTTATAGCGATGTTAGAATAATCTAACGATTTTATTATTGTTATTGTAACTGTAAAAAGATGCGTTGTGTGTGAGCGTCGTGTATGTATGCGCGCGCGCGAGCGCAAGTTTTTTCAAATTGTTTGCGAGTGACGGTGTCACAAAATAAACAAATAAAAACACGCGAAATTCGTAAAAAAAATCTACGCGATCGTAAAATAGTCGATGAATTTATATTGTCGCTCTTGGGAAATAAAAGACGGTCCATATATAGTAAAATGAGATAAAACTTAGACGTGCGGTTTCACATTCTTATGCACGACATTTAACGGGTTAACGAGTGAATATAATTAGACAGTAAACAAGGTTATAAATGATAATTCTATCTTCGACGCGTACGTTTTTCTTCACAATGGCGATTTAACGACAGCGTGCAAGTGGACGGAGAGACGTAGGAGAGAATACTTTTCGACGGTGAATAATACGACTGTTGCAGTGACATTTCCTCGTCGTAAAATCTTTATTGCGATCGTTATACGCCATCGCCAATCTATATAGTGATCGGGCTCCGCTAAACACCGTTGTTTAGCGTGTTTTCGTTTCTATTATATATTCGTTTCTCGATCACGTCACTGTCATCGTACGCGAGCGAAGTTCGTTTCGACAATCGTCGATGACCCAAGTCGCGTTGTAAACCAATACGTTCGTTATTTACCACTTTTAACGTGAACCGTTTAAAACGATCGGCGAATAATAATACGTACGGTGTTTGAGAAAACAACGCTGAGTTCAATTCTTATCGTCCGGTATTGCGCCGGCGCGTTTGAACAAAGCGTTCAACAAACGTTTGGCTAAAATAGTTCGTGTCGCGTCTCAAAACCATTTTTCGGGCATGTGACGGAAACGCATACTTGCAACGACAAACGCTTGCCGTCACTCGACTACGCGCGGAATATTTTAAATAATCGCGGCGTGGCGATAAATCTGGAAACAGCGCTCAGGAACATTATTCGAACGAACTAATAACTCAGCGACAACGACTGAAACCGGACGTTTCCAAGTAGAACTGCTCCGGCATACGGCGGCGGTGTCGCGACGTAAGAAGGACAAGTGATTCATTTGACCATAGGGCGTTCCTACGTGTCCACACGGAGAAAAATGGCTCGGTCGCTGAGGAAGTTCAACGCGATATCGTGACTGTTCTGGCTTCAAGTTGTACACCGAACAAGCGAGCCGGACGACAATAATAATAACGCATAAAACACGTTGCCTAGGTTATACGTAGACATAGAAAAAATCGTCATTCGAAACGACGTGACTAAGTAGGTCGAATTTATGCCGATATTCTGGTTACGGAGGTTTTTATCGCGGGTTTCCCGTTAATACACCGTCGGTTTTTTTTTATCGATTCGTTCATTTTAAAAACAGGCGCAACTTCAAATAGAAATGCCGAGGTTATCGTTAACCCTATATTTCGGCTGGTTCGAACGGAATATTATAAAAAAACGCTTTTTATACGTACGAAATTTATTGGAAACTAAACAAAAGAAAAATAGTACTCGACAATACGACGAAAATATTTGAAAATCGAGTTAATTTTCAAATTGTTGGTACCATATAGTCGTTAAGCGAACAATTTCCACTCGAATTTTCCGTCAGAACATAACGAACGAGAGGTATATTGTTCCAAAATATTTCTCGTTTCCAAAATAAAAAAAAAAAACGTATCATTACGAAACCGTTTACGGATATAACCTAGCAGCGTTAACCGGAGTCGGAAAAACACCGTTCGAAAATGTTAATTCCCCTTCATATTTATTTGTAGTCGTTCTTTACGTTAAATTTATAAGCAATACGTTTTGAAAATTTAACTGACCATTGACCCAATTCATAAACGTTACCAACATACGTTCAACATATATTAACATCTTGTTGAACAGTTATTTGGAAAAACGACACTTGTCGCGCAACATGTCAAAAAAAAAACTCGCCAAACACGTAATAATTTCTATTTCACGTTCGGGATATAGTTTTTGCGTATAAATGTCTAAATACCATTTCGAAAACATCGTTAAAGAAACTAACGAAAATGGAAATAATATTAATCGTGAAGAACGGTTCGGAAATATGGGGCGATTAAAAGAAAAACGAACGTCCTAAGACGACGAGCGAATTATTACGGTTTTACGTGATTTAATCGACAGACTCGAAAAAAAACGGAATAAACATACCGTGGTCGTCATTTCTGTCGACGCGTCAAATAAATACGCCTTAATTCGCACCACGAATTGTCGCGACGCGTATCAGTTGGTCGATTCGCGCGGTAAAATTAGTCGGCACTCGAAAGAATATTTAAACGTTTCGTACGTGTAAGTGACGGAAATTCGTTTAAATTATTAAGTCGGTGCGGCTATCGGTGGTTTTCGCCACTACCGTGTTCGGTGTTTCGCGCGACCGATGATTTACACGGCCCACGCCGCTCGTCCCAGGTCCGTTTAAAAACCGGCGAACTACTAATCCGAAAGCAGTTCTGTCTGATGGTTCGTGAAGCGGCCGGAAAGACGAAATGGCCAACGCGCGATGTTATTCAACGATTTCGTCGGCTCGATGGCCGACTTCCCCTCCACACGGGCGCTCCCACCGTGGTCACTTGGCCAAAATCTAATCGTGGAATACGTTATATTATCAGCCCCGAGCTCCGAGAGCTACGGCGAACGTTCCGTTCTTAATCTTCGAACGATCGCTAAATCGCCGCGGATGAACAACAACGAATGAACAAAACGGACCCCGGGGCCCGCGACCGGTGGCGTTGTGAAAACGACCGTACCGTGTTTCTTTCTCTCTTCGCTGTCGACACGCGTGTATTCCCCTTCTCGTACTCTCTCATTCGCCACTAATCGGTCACGACGAAACGGCCTCTCGCCCGTTCGTTACACATTGGCGAATGACGATTGGCGGCCGTGGGCTAATTAGGCGAACTTAATAAACGCGTAATTTTTAGCGCGAGTGCTACACGTGTTTACACAACGCGTGTGCGTAACGTACGCGCGTAAATCGGACCATTGAGATATCGCGAACTAAGAGCAATAATTATCGGGATACACGAACGAACCGGAAAAATTTCGTAGATTGTTTCGGTCGAACTTAACCGGTGGCCGGAACCCCACGTGATCCGCAGAACCGCCGTCGAAGCGCGTGAATGAGAAACCTGTAAATATCGGTCGTACTTTCTCGCGCTCCATACCGCCAGAATAGAAAATACCGCTAACGTACAAAAATTAAAGTACGACGTGTATTCGGTGTTTGTTTAGTAACGGCTTCGCGTAAACAATTATCGAAAAACGGTCGGAGACGACGCTGATTGCTTCAAATTCCGAATCTGTTTCCGAAATGTAAACCCATCGAACACCACGTCCCCTTATTTCGAATTGTTTCCGATTTTTCGGTATTGGGTACAGATTTCGCTTTTTTAGCTATCCGGACATTCAGTAAAGAACTTCGTTCAACTAATAAACACTGAAAGTCTCTCATTTCACGAATGAACTAGTAGACGAAAATGGTGAGACACTTGTACGTGAAGAGAATTTACATTTAATGTATTATTATAATTTCGAAAGTGACGATATTCCGTTGTAATTGGAAAACGCCTTCGAACGACGACGATAGTACAGACCACTGTATTATACACGCGTACGTTTGCGTTACGTTTTTGAGTTTTTAAAAAGGTGCGAAAAAATGTCCAAAATGAATATATCGACAATTTTACCAGGTGGTTTACACCTTTTATGTTGTATTAAGTTTATCGTGTCTAAGGAACGTAAACGCCTTCTAGCAGTCCTTCACCAAAAAGGCGTTCGTTCAAAAATTCGTCAATAACCATTCGTAATACACCAACGTATATTTTTCGCTTCATTCAAAGTCTTAAATAATCAATTTCGAATACCGATAAGACACGTGTACAAAGAGTAGTTTGTAATTAATAAAATACTCGGCGGTTGGATGTTCTAAATATTTGAAATGTGTACACGCGTTTACGCACAAACGAACGAAACCGCGCCGAATACGCGTGAAAAATCGTATAATAGGCTAAATATTCAACGCCACACGTAATCACCTAAATTTTGTGCCCGGGAAAAGCATTCGTTTCCCGTAATCCGCGGAACGAAATTGCGTCAACGTCGTTTCCGCATTAAAAACTTTCAAGACGATTTGACCCGATCGGTTCTATTTCGGTGTTATTCCTGATTCGAAACAAAACCATAAGGCGCACGTCGCGCACTGCGAGTCGTACTAAACAGAAACGATTAAACATGCGTATTGTCCGACTATTGGAACGCCGGAGAACAAATACTTTTCACTATTTATAAGCATCGAAAAACGCCGCGACGCGTACCCGTATGTGTTATACAGACGGTATTCCACTATTCGGTGTGTTGTAGTCGTAATCCCAAACCTACTTTGTCGCTGTTAGGTTAGATAAGCGAACAAAATTTTATGTATTCGATAGTACAATACCTAGTTCTGAAGTGAACGGATGAATATTGTTGTTCGTGGAACTTACGCGTTTCATCGAATCACTCAATTTTCTAAACGCGTTTCAAAAACGAACATTTTTACCGAAAATGAACCACGCTGTTAAGAACGATGTGAACGATATTGATGAAGAAAAATACGGCCCGTGTGGTCGAAATCCGAAAATACGCGTTTTAACCGGAATATATGCGCTACCGAAACGGCATTATTATTCAATTCCTTTGAACAAACGACGAACACGTAAGTGAAATTCGATCGAACGGATAAAATAAAACGAGCAATTTCACGAACGTCCGAAGACTACGCGGCGACAATAACGAAGATAAGAGAATTAACGACGTAGACGTAAAGAAGGACGTTAAGTAGTCGCGTTATGTTTTTAAAAACACGCGGGAGAAAATTAGAAAATTACGTGTCCGTAATTGGACAATCGTAGACGTCTCGGTCACTTTTTTTCGTTTATGTCCGTGACGGAACGATGTCGGACGAAATTCGCGGTCGCCATTGTGGCCCATCGATATGACCTAAGAGCGAACAACAAAAATCGGAAGACGCGGATCAGCGCGAATGGACGGGGATTTCGTTCGTGTACAAAACGATCGGTACACGTAAATAATGTAAATGTATAATATACTGTAAAAAATATTACGGTCTGGTTGACTATCGTTTTATTAACGACGGCGTCACTGTTAAACGAACGAATATCGTAACGAAACGAACGTCTTCCGTGACTTATGCCGAAACATATATATATCGTCGGAAATTTCGGAACGTCGGCGCGTATCGTTCATTATTGTCGGTCGCGACGTCGACGACGTTTTAAACGTTCCGATACGGGGCGAAATCGTTCGGATCATGCGGCGTTGTTCGACAAATTGTCGTCGTCTCGTTACACGGAAAATCCGACGGATCGTGCACCGAATCCGACTAACGTCCCGGAGTCACGTTTCCGGAGCTGCTCGAAACAGCGGTACAGAGTTGAACGACAACAAAATACGAATCGCCGTGCACCGCGGCCAATTGGGTACAATGGACGAACGCGTTGACCCGTTTTATTGGACATAACACGAGCGAGTAGTAATAATATCGGTATGATTTTCGACTTTTCGCGACGTAATAATGTATGGCAACAAATCCGTTAGCCGGACTGTTAAACGAGCGCGTAGGTGGATTCCCCTCCCCCATCTACTCCCGCACAATCGTCTGTATGTTTGTATGTGTGTTTTAATAGAAGTGCGCGTTGTATACTATCAACTAGTACAGTATATAGAACCGGACCAAACAGGATTTATACCTGTGACGAGGACCCACGGGGATGTGGTAAATTGCTGCCAGCGGTCTTCGTATATGTATCTATCTATATATCTATATATATATATTTATATATAACAGACATCTTCTAAGGCCAAACTACTCACGCGCCAAATACACCCCTCGGCCCGTTATCTGATCGCTCGCGGTTTCATAAAAAACAAAATAAAAATCTCTTTCTTTCTCACTCTCTCTCTCTCTCTCTCTCTCTCTCTCTCTCTCTCTCTCTCTCTCTCTTTGTGTGTGTTTGTGTGTGTGTGTGTACGATATTATTATGTGCAACGTGTAACGTGTATAACGTTTGTATATATATATATAATTTAAATAGATGTGCGCGCGCGTTTGTGTGTGCGTGTGAGCGCTCGCGCGTGTACACATCGTTGTAATTTATTATTAAAACTATATCGCTCTCGCGTTTATATTGTCTCGTGATAGACTACTATTTCCACTATTTCGCGACCGTGCTGTGTGCCGCCGCTACCACCGCCCGACTTAACCCCGAGGACCCGAGGACTCCTAGGGCGACCTTTCTTTATGGTTGTCGTTCCCGCGTTAATATCGTACTCGTTTAATATCATTATTCGGCGGGACGTATGATTTGTGCATACGCAACGCGCGCACGTTATAATCGAAATCTCGTTCGTATTTATAATATTCGTGTCGGTGAGGTTACGAGCGCGCTCCGGGGGGAATTGTGATTTTTTCCGCGTGACCGACATTACTCGACGCGTTCGTTGTTACGTACGGGCGTAATGATACGACGGACGCGGCTGACGCAAGCCTCGATAGCCGCTTAACCGGTACGTCCCTTGTATAGCGGGTAACCGTGGACGGTCCCCGCCGGACGCGCGAGGCGTAACAATACGCGCGTCGAACAGCGAAATGCCGATTCGAAAACGACGCGCTGGTGTCGACAAAACGACGGTTGGTGTCCGAAGGAGATGCATAACCTATTGCAATCGTCCCGGGACGATCGGCTCGAGACGCGAACGTCTACACTACTATCGATAATTCGGTGACCATCGTCGATCGGGTTTGTTAGGTCCGGTCGGCTGGTGCTCCAAACAATTATGCGACCGTCCGTGTACGTTCACGTATATATACACGTGTATAATGTCTAGAAATTCTACGCATTAGCTTGACTCTTTCATTTGGTCCGTCAAATCAACGAGTTCGCTGTCGCAATACGTTCACGAGTTTCGGCTCATTCAAAATTGAACGCCACGGTGTTTTTTTTTTTTCATTCTCTTTAAATTCCGCGCAACGACGTTTTAAACGTCAACATATTTTTAAAAAACAATTTGAACCCAACGTAACTATTGTTTCATACCGAATAAACGTACCAGTTATCGGGTTCGTCAGTGCGAACGAAAAACCAATGCGGTAGATTGAGCTAAACGTGAAATAAGCAGTTATACGGTAAACGGGCCCGCGGGTTAGTTAATGTTTTACGAAAAATTAGTGAAACTAAATTTTGAACGCCCTCTGAGACGTTGAAGATCAGCTGCGTTCGAACGTCGTGAGGAATCGTAAAAAACTTAAATGGCCTTGAGATTACAGAAAAGTAAGAGATCCCAAACACTTTCGGGGGGGGGGGGAAGAGGAGAATGGTAAGTGCTCCAGTACGAAGAAGTTTTGACACGTACAAATCCAATCACCCCACCGACCGTTCGTTTTCGGAAGTTCGAAGCGATTATGGTCGCCGGGTGCTGCGTATGAAAAATACGCATGAAAAATTTAAACCGAACATGTTGACGCGTAATCAATAATCGTAAATAACCAATTTTTGTACAAAAGCTACATACGTTTAGACACGTATTCACCTCCGTTTAAAAATTGATCGCGTATTTTATCGCTATTCATCGCGTACGATATCAATATCTTAGCACAACCACGGTTAGCGTTATAACGTTTTACGCGTCTACGATTGTTCGGACAATTTTGTGTAGGAATTTCCAGACGTCGTTTAAGACGAGTTACGAAGAAACTTTTAGAGATGAAATCGAATCGACGTGGGGCAACGAAGTGTACGTCGTAAACACAACAAATATCCGAGCAGTGGCTATTGATTAGATATTTAAACCGGTATGTTTAACGAGGTAACGTCGTTGGTTTCTTCGTGGCCAGTACCGTTCGATGGGCTTATAAACACGACGAAAGTAATGCCGCCGCCGTTGTACGATATAAGGACCGGAACGAACACGACGAGTGCATACGACATTAAGAACGGTTGTTGGACAACGAGGTTTTCAAAATTTTTAGCGGGACTTGTAAAGCTCGTTTCTCTATTGCCCAGCAACGAGAAACCCCATTGATTGAGACGCGCAAGTGTCGTCGTCATCCTCGTCGCTCGTTTATCGGACACCTAATGGCATACGCAACGCCGTCGCGTGACGACGATGTCGATCGGCCGATAGCGAGCGAAGCGTTGAACCGAGAAATTAATCGGCGACTATCATCGACGACCGGGCGCGTGCGGTGTTTGTACACGCGTACGTGTGTGTGTGTGTGTGTGTGTATATATAACCAGTATAACCAAGTAACGTTATCGGTCGACGGGTATAGATTACGCGAGAACCTTTTGGTATTTCAAAGGGTCTTCAACAGCCACCGAAGTTGGTTTCTCGTGCCCCAAGCGCCGCCGACGGGGTCGAAAATATGAGCGAATATACACATATATCATTCATTCGTGACCATTGACTGCCATCGTGCGCGCGTATATTGTACGTGTATACAATACACGCGGTATTGTGTGTCGCAAGCGTTTTGTCACGTCATCGTTTCGTTGGCTTCTTATACGGTCAGATCGAGGTCACCGCCTGAGCTGGAGACTGGACCGAACCGGGTGGCGACGGTCTCTGGGTCGCCGCTGGATGGAGTCGCACGACCGTCGACGAACACGAGAACGACGCAGTTCGATCGCCACGAAACAAAATCGCGCTACAATTTTTTATTATCCTCGGCTATTTTCGTCTAGTGGACCGTTCAAAAGCAATCCGAATACACACACACACTCGACTATTGTAATCACAAACCGAATACGACTCGGTGATTCAATTTTTTTCTGTCGTAATTTTGATTCGAACAATTCTGAAAAATTATCGAGGTCTAACCCTCTAAATCCCAACCAACTCGCGTTTATCGTGTTGTTTTTAATTGCACGCGTTATACGGACAGCGCCACAGTGGTGGATTTGACGGTGGTCTTCCAGCTGATGAAAAACGACCGACGTTAACGAAACAAAGCAGTTTCCTGTTCGCGAAAAGTTCCAATCAGGATATTATTAATTTAACGATTCGAACAAAAAAATTTTAATTGGTTCGCAGTGTGCGTAAATATACTTCGACCGAACAACTTTAAGCAATAATTTATTAACAATAACGTTTCCTTTTTAATATCGAAAGCTGACGTTAGGTTAGAAGACGGGTTTAAAAAAACATAACTTTCGTGTAGAACACTTCTCGCTCTATCTGTTAGTGAAAATACAGAGCGAAAATTTCGACGGGTTGTTTGAGAAAACATACAGATAACACCGTTCGTCGACCTTATCCGGACGACTAACTTGACGATTGTGTATATGCGATATT
>JAIPRN010000853.1:0-62843 GCA_025469175.1 Geopemphigus sp. TES_GeoC_2020 | reverse complement strand
GTTAACGGAAATAAACGTCAAAACGGACCTTTAACTGACGGCGGCGTACGTTTTTGTGTTTTTTTTTTTATCAACCTTCGCGTCGGACCATCCCGTACCGTCGGCGTTCAAATACAGGACGAGAAGAGGCTCGCTCGGTGGTCGAGACGACCGTTTTATTTTACGAATACGACGGTAGATTGGTACCGCGAGTACCGCCGCACCAGGGTCCGGACGATCCGACGTCGGTCGGTAGTTACCGTGTCCGACAATTGGTTACCGCCGATGTCCTATGTGTTCCTGGTAACCATAACCTAACTCAACAGGTACGCAATCGCGTAGGATTGACGTAGTACAACCTTATTCAACAAACGGAATACGTTCGATTTTCGTATTATTTACCTCGAGAACGTCAATTGCCCCGTTTGCCCTATGTTGGTGGCGTTCGTCAACGAAACGTTGTTAGCCGACAATTTTTTAAGCGTTTCGATAGGTTAATTAAAAATTACTTTCCGTACAACTTCGACGTAAAAGGGTAATTTATTTGTCGAAAACTCGAACGTTAACTTAATGGAAAACATCGTTCCACCGATCGATGGTTAACGTCACATTTTTCCCGTAATAATTTTACGCCGATTGCGTGAAAAACATCGTTGTTCTTGGACAATTTGAATGTAGAAAGGTTGATACCGATAAAGTTGGCTGAAGTATTCGCGGACAAATGTCGAAATCTGTTGTCCACGTAGTAATCGTATTAACAGTCGGGCAGTTTGTTATTTATTATTTTGGTTAAATTCGATTAAGCGCCGTTTATAATAAATAATATCTTAACACTAAGTACGTTCTATTTGTATACAATAAAATAACGTTCCTATAATTCATTCGACGTTTAGTATTGCGTAATAAGTGTTGTTTAAACAGTGCCATTAGTCAAAAATAAAATTATATAATACACAGTAACGGACACCAAAGGAACAAATTCTTTTTAAACGTAAAACGTATAATAAATTACTTTAAAAAAAAAATCCGATTAACGTAATTTACGAGATAGCCGTGTAACAAAATGATAGACTTACACTCATTGGGGAGGGTACACGAACAAATGAAATTTTGTGCGACAGTTGAAAACGAATTTGTACAAAAGGAGAATTTTTGTCTACTCTTACAAGACTAGAATGAACGGCCAAGGTTCGTGGATCAAATGCGTCAGTCTTGGTATCACAGAAATATAACTAATATATCACGATGACTCCACCAACATGATTTCGTCTTCAGCAGTCTCTCCGCTGTTGTTGCCGCCCATTTTCTTTCTAGAACGGTTGTTCACGCTGGAACCGAAATGACTTATCCTACACAACAAACGGATCAATGTGTTATACTACGTTAAACAGTATTCGTTGCTGGGTTTCGACGAACGAGGAGATTACTCTATGCTTACACAATGTCCATGTCATCGTCGTCGATGTCTGACGCCACTTGGAAGTACGGATTAGCGATTGTTGGTCGAAATTTATAACCGGTCATTACGAAGAACACAAACGTCGCAGATTCTTTAGAAAATTCGTTAAGCCATAACAAATGGAACGGAACAGTCATCTATAACAAATTAAGCGAATTGTTTTCGATTAATATTTTACAAACGAAATGCCCGACACTAATGCGAAATACTAACTCGGAGCATATAAATTAATATGCGCGTGAAATATATGTAAGAAACGAGCATAACGTAGAACTGTTGAAACAACTTGAGTTTGCGTAAATTCATTGCCGCTTTACCGTCTGTCTGCGACGCTTCTTGTAAATGACGAATAGACCTGTTTTTAAAATTAACCGAACGTTTCTGTGATAATGGCGTTTGATACGTTTAAATACCAACAACAAAGTTACCATAGAATGGGAAATAATATGGCCGCACAACACATGAAATCGACGAGCAAAAACAAATCCAGCCAAGCATTGTGTTGTATGTCTCCTTCTTCAGATTCTTGAATGATAGCATAAGCTATATTAGCCAATACCTACGGGTGTCAATATACTCGTTTAAAATGCGAGTAAAAAAAAAATCGCATGTTACGTATTAACTTGTACCTGTAAAGGTATAACGATCATGAATATATTTTTATCTTTGTCCGATAATACGTGCTTCACAAACGTCATGCCGGTGCCAATGAGCACAATCGTTATGAATAAAACAGATCCTTTGAGTCTAAAAACAAACGAAACGACGCGAAATTAACACGACAGAATACGCGTACTATTAGGCGTAATACATTACGTACAAATGAATTGCGTAGTAAACAAAGGCCCAAGTGGCGATGTGCTGTCCTTTGACTTGAATAAAATGGAAATTCAGACCGTGAAGAAATAGAGTAGCTGCTTTTAGAAATACTAATAAGGCCATCATGTAATGTATTTTATACACAGGATAGCTGAAATCAAACATTTATATTATTATGGTCCCATGCGGGGAAATTGATTTAAGATGAAATTAACTTACGCGCTTCTACACAAAAAATAAACCCATAATACGCCGGTGAAGAAAAAGATAATAGACATAGAAAAATACAACGACGGTAATGGCATATCGCCGGCTGATAAATAATTCCCGTTTTTGTTACTCTCGCTTATATTAACCTGCGAAAAAATTATAAACGGTTAAGCAAAATCTATTTTGTTTTAAACGCGTATTTTAACGTTTAATAATAAAAGATATTATTACCGCGAAACTTTGTTTAGACTTGGGTATAATGGCATAATTCGGACAGTTATGGTAATATAAATTATACAACCCTTCGTTTGATTTCTCTTTCACGAAAATAACAAACTTGAAAAACAACGTTCGAATTAGATTATATTTCTGATTAAATATTAATACTAAATTGTTAATTAGGTCGAAATTATATTTACGTTTATATTGAAATAGTCCGTTTTATTATTGGTCGAAATTGATAAAGTCATGTTGGTACAATTTGTTTCGGTATCTGAAAAAACCCAAAACAATTGTATTATAAACTCACTTTTATTCGTATTAAATTTTTTTTATCAAACACACTTTTAAAATTGGTCGACTGTTCTTTTTCAAATGCTTCCATGTCACTGAATAAAAAGAATGGTTCCATTGACGATGAACAACTAATATAAACACTTTACCCAAAAAGGTTAATATTAATAGACGATTCGATTAAATATTTTAGCGTTAAATTAATATAAAACGTAAATCTGTTTCGTCTGCATAAAATTATTTCAATAATACTAACATATTATACATACACACGCCCGTAAATATATAAAAATTAAGCTCCGTATTAATTCGTTTTGGTTACTTTTTGAATAGTAACATATTGGTCGTTTAATATTAAAATTGATTTTTAGTTCAAAATCATTTTCAATAGTCTAGTGTAATAACTGAAACAAATGAACTCACATTTTTTTGGAGAAATTAAATTTGAAAACCACGAGATTTTCATTTGGTCGTAAACTAAACAAATTAGGCAGTTCAATCGGGCAGATTTCTTGTTGAGAATCGACGTAAGGATTTCCCTCGTCGAAAATGGATTTTTCAAGTAGCAAACCATGCTGAAACATAAGTGCGTCGTCGGTAAGTATTATGTGATCGAACAGTATCGCTTGTAGCGCAACGTTCACTTACAATTTCGTTCTGTCTGCTAAGCGGCAAGTAAAAGTCTCTTATTTCTACCTCCATGAGACCGCCTTCGAAAAAGCCGAACGTGGTCATCTCTATGTAACGCCGATCGTCGGCCTGTGAGGGAAAAATATACCGATACCATAAGCGCAACCGCGTTCAGACGAGGAGACGACAAGTGTCGGCTGTTAATAAACCGGATAATGTAACGTATTTCCACTCACGTTTATCATCAGTGTGTGTATTCTTGAAGCGACCTGGTGGACGATCGACGACACGACGACGAAGAACAAGGCGAAAAACAACGGGGCACCGGGTCGGTTGGACATGACCGCTGCGATCGGATTACGTGTAAAAGAGAAAAAAAAAACGGTAACGGCGAAACAATCGGTTCTTTTTCACAACATGATAACGACGCGGACGCGGCCCACTCGCGACAGGTGCACTTAGCTTCGCGTAACTCGGCGTAAAAACGGCGTACCCAGCCCACACTTTCGGCAACAATCCGGCGGAACGGACGGATTCGGGAAACGCGCACGAAAAACGACCACGAAACGCAGTCGGACGTACGGTTGATTACGAGACGATTGTTTCCGTGATAACGAGCCGTTTTTTGTCGTACCTCGTTTCACGTTTGCAGTGTGAACGCCGATAAGGAGGTAGAGACGCACGTCGGAAACACGAGAAACAACCGACAACGCCGCGTGGCTTCGATTTTCCGAAATCGTCGCGGCTCCCGCGGGCCGATAATGTTTCGGTTCGCCGCGAGAAAATCGTATTATTCGGACCGGTTGTCCCGCGCGTTCACGTAATTATTAATCGTTCGGCGGCGTCTCGTATCGCGCTCGCGATTACCACGCGGGCTATGCGACGAAGTACCATAAACCGTATCAACTGTAGCGGCCCATGCATTATTCCCATCCGGAAAATAATTATCGAATCGCCGATAACCGCGCAATTCTCGAGGATCGCACAATTGATGAACTACCGATATTATTAAACGTGTACCACGGTCGTTACAAGTCACTCGTAACCAATAACCGTCACCACGTTTTAAAATCCGTGACAATGTCGGTAACCGCGATCGTCGTACGTACACACCGTGTTCGTTAAAACGTACGCACGTTAATTAACGTTTATCCGTAATGTTAGTACGTTTTTCGCGTTTGAAAAATGGCGGACGAACGCGAAATACGCGCGCCGTTATACACTAAAAGTTCATGACCGTGGCGTTGTCGAATCGCGGAATAGAAGCTCCTCGGCGTGAAACCTTACCGGTAATTAAATTCTCCGAATATACCGAGATCGATATTATTCCTTAAACAATAACGAATTACTATTAAACAAAGCGGTTTATCAGTGTGTTCCTTAAACAGTCGGTTAATTTTACGCGTAATACGTTCCGTCCTAGTCTCGTACGAGCGATTAAAATGGAAAATACGAATATCTGTATCACGAAAGACGAAATTGTTGCGTCTTAATACGTCCGTATATCTACGTTTTAAAAACACAACCCGTAACGTTTTATTTGTTCGAAATTCAATTACTTCCGACAATAGTAATATGGAAATCGCAATTTCGATTACAAGTACAATTTTAACTTTTAATTTTAGTAAAATATAAAAATCCAATATCACGTGGTCCACGACTAATATGTATAAAAGCAATGGCCGAATCCTTTCGCCGCCAAACGAATATACTTACTATATTTCGACGCCCTAGGAGTTAGTCGTTAGGACATTTCTATACAGCGTTTTCGTCTGCTCAAATAAATAGATTACATAAGAGTGACAAATGACAACGTCGGTAAATGTTTACGTTTACAGTAAAATGTAAACGTACATAATATGTACCTAACCTACGTAGGATGGATAAATTTAATCGTATAAATTAAATATCTATATGGTACGAAAACCACTTTCAGCCTTTTGTATACTTTTTTCTTATTTTAAGAATTTTTCTCAAACACTAAGCCGATTTATTTTTCACACTTTTTGTTCGCCACTAAAATTACAATTTCAAAATTGTTTACCCTTTAGAAAAAACCTATCGTAATTAACTAATTTATCATTGACGAAACACTATGGATAATATTAAAACAATAATATCTATAAATATATTAATCTGTGGTTATTATTGTAAATATAAGTCTTATAATAGGTATAGGGGAGAAGGGCGATGCAGTCATAGTAATAATTTCAGTATAAATTTATGAGATTATACCTAACCATAGATCTTACAATATATATTTAAACTAGTGCGGTTCATTTTTTTCTTTACCGTATGTCTTTACTTCAAAATTTTCAAAACAGTGTATAATAATCATAAAATAATTCAAATATCACGCAAAATGGATATTCAAAATGCAAATACCTTTAAACTATACAACAAAATAAAATAAATAGCAATTTGAAACAAAAGTAGTTTTTACCCTAAACTTAAATTAGCGTTTTCAGTAAAAATAAAATTTAAGCAGGAAGAAAATGTTTTATAAGTATTCGTCGGATCTAGAAGAATAAAAACATATAAATATTTATCTTATAAGTAAATCATTTTCGCTTACCTATTGAATTAGTTAAATTCATAAAACTGTGTCACACACCAGGTTTGTCGCAAAAACTGAAATTGACATAATAATTATTAAAATGTCTACGCTAATTATTTGAAAAATGTCCGTTGTAAACAGTTTGTGCATAACATTTGAACATTTTATACAGTAATAAGTGAAAACGAAAACGTTTGAAAAAAATTAAAGCCTAAGGAAATACAAAAAGAATTATAAAAAAAATGAACTTATTGTATTCGAGTATTTATGATAATATACATTTAAAAAGAATAACGTGACATTTTTAAATTCTTTAAAACGTTTAAATTAGTCGCATAGTTAATATATTTTTATTGAGAACTCAGTATCTACAATGGTTATGTAAGGATAGTCAATAGTTTAAAGTACCCTAAACCTAATAGCATAACAACAGTACTCAACATTATGATTTTGAACATTTGACTTTAATAATGAACATAAATTATTACACATTAGAGTACACGTAATAAATTCGTTAAAACTAGTAACATTATTTTCTTTCACACAAACAGTATACTTTTGTAAATAATCCCATAATTGTAATAATTTGTAACGAATGTTGAGGTGCAAAACTTGTCTTTTCACGTTAAATTATAAATACTACGAGTTCGCGTTCATTATAAAACTAAAATACGTTGAAAAAAATATAACGTACAACGTTAAACGTCGCATAGATATTAAATCACGCGTTTGCGATCTAGACTTCGGGAATTAATATGGCCATTTTTCTACAGGTATTTATCTCACGTGCAAGTTTGTTCAGATTTTTTTTCTTTTAAAATACAAAAACTGCGCTACAAAAATATAATTACGCAAAAATAAAAAAACGTACGTCGACAATTGTCTTAAGTTTTCAATCGAAACAGTGTGGACGAAAATAAGCAACAATCAACATGTTGATCACTTTTAAACGTACATGGGGGGGGGATCGGTAAATTAATGTCAGCGGATCTCGGGCGACGACCGATTTGTATTAACTTTTTCCCAGCAACATAAGCCGGGGAAAAATAAAATAATTATCATTCGGGGGGGGGGAGGGGAACAACGGCAACACGGAAAATACGGTGTTCATTCGATCCCATGAGCAAAGATCATTATGAGGCCGGGTTCGGCCATCATGTCATCGCTTACCATGATGTTATCACAAGGCAACACAATGACGGCCTGTTTGCCGGGTATGCGTTTGCAATTGTAACGGTCGTAATGGCGCCTGTTGTGCTGACGCGTTTCCAGAGACGACAAGCCCAAAGGCCAATTGCGTTCGTGACAATTTTTCACGAGATCGTCGAGTATGTGGGCGGGACAACCACTTTCGATTAGCGCTTGTTTAATGTTATTCTAAAAGGCGCGGCAACAAACAAAAAAATACGAAACAAAAATTACGAACGAAACGGACCCCGTTTGTTTATTCGATTCTCGTACTTGGAGGTATTCGTCGGGCGTAGAAATCATGCCACCCCATCGCGTCACTCTGGCCTGTGGCAAAGAAATTGACCAGCGTTCGATTTCGTCTCTTTCCAGTTCGTCGGCTACGGCCCGGACGCTCGGATTGCACACACGCAACGCCCGCACATAGCCCTGAAACGTGAGAAAACGCGCGTAAAATTAATCATAACGGAACGACCGAGTTTAACAGGGACGACTGACGACGGGTTCAGAAAACCGAACACCTTTAGCAACAGCCACGCTTTGACGGCCAATAGTACGGGACAACAACATAGGGAACGGCAATCCGTCGAGCGCATGTTCTTCGACGTCTTACGGTCTCGTCGTCGTGGGCCGCCGACTGATTATACGTAATTCACCCGCGACGACGAATTGTACGAACGGGTTCGGCTTCTTGGAGACCGATTATCACGATACGGACATGTGTATTACGCAATATACGCGGCGGTAAATAATTTTTTTCCGCTACAATTATCGTGTTTCTCGTAATTAACGATTGAATTTTGGACGTCAACGAGTCGTTTATTGATTTATCGTCTATAAAAATACAGAACTCGGGCTTTCGACGGATATCGCCGTATCTGCAACGAGATTACCCACTTTATCCGTCCGCATATTATAAAAGCGTAGAGTATTAACAAAATATTATACGAACGACAGACTACGTATATATACGTTTTTTAATTATTGACTAAAACGGCGTTCGCGTTATAATAGCCACGCAAATTCAACGGTTTTTTTTGAGGATCGGATAGAAAATAATTCGTTATAGACACATACATATATAAAAAGTGTCTCGAAAATCGCGCGACCCAATCAAACTCGAGATAATTATAATAACGTCGTCGATCATCTTTGGCGACAAATATTGAAACGTTTTTAAACTTGTGATCATTTTACCGAAAATCATTTTTGGCCGGGGAAAAATTACCGAACTACCAATGCGTACCCATATGTCATTGGAAAACTTCCCAGAGTCGAACAATCGCACATACCTCCGGCAAAGAGGCGGGAAAATAAAATTTCGCATTCCGAAATTAGGATTTTCGTATTTCGGTCGACCGACCGCCACAAATAGCGCGTAAATATATTTCACGAGGGGTTTCGTAAAATGCAAAAAAATACCGCGTACTATGTTATTTCCCAAATAGTCGCACTGTCGGGAAGAAATGATAACGAACCGTAATTCTTTTCGTAAATACCGCCGACCGATGATAACAACATGTTTGAATAGATATGTCCAAACACAGTTACCGTATGGTAATAGCGTAAATATTGAATTTTAAACGTATACTTCGGAAGTAGACAAAAGAACCGTTTATCAAGAGGAAAACACCGCAAGAATTAACAAAATAAAAAAACCGGCGACACTATTTCTTGTAATTGTAATATACTGTTCTTTACACGTTAATATTTTTTTACCAAATTCGCGTGTTATTTGGTGTAATTTTGTTATAGTAAACGACATCTGTTAACGCAATATTGGACCATGCCTAAGAAACAAATCAAACTTGGTTTCGACTTTTCTTCTGTACCGGATTTGGTGGCATGCATACAACAGCTGACAGACTGGGGCTACTCGTACGCGTGCATTCCGTTGATCAATAGCAAACATAAAACGGACCAGAGCTGCATATTGGACAGGTCTGCATTGATCAACAGAGCGGACGTGATCTTACAAGCGGAAACGTGGAACAGAGTGGTCATAAAATTGTCACCAGACCTAAACCTAGACACGCCGGATAGTGATGCAAGAGAACGGGACGCAATGTTGTTCAAACAAGAAGTGTCATACGCATCGTACTTGAACGTATCCGCAATCATGTTCAGCCTGCCGTTAACCAGTTCCATACCAAACCTCACTCGTCTAGTCAACATTACGTTGCACGAAAACATGTTTATAAATTTCTTCGTACGAGTTCCTATGAACTGTACCGATAGTACAGTTGACACGTGGAAACTGTGGTCTGTGTTCAGCACCGCTTGTGATTATCACAGGTCAGTGTACTTGGCCCTAGAGCTCACTACTGATCTACCAGATGAACAAGAACTTGATCGATGGCTAGGTGAACCGATCAAAGCAGTTATTGCCCCTACGGCCATATTTTTAACTAACAAAGCTGGTTTTCCGGTACTATCACGTCCTCATCAAGTTTTCATTAATAAATTGTTCGATCTGGACGCATGTATAATCATTAGTGGCGAATCTGATCAAAACATGCGACCATATTTTGAATATTTATCATTTATTCACAACAACAATAAATCTGATAAACTGTACAATTATTCTTATGCTTATGAAAATTTACTACAAGTGCCTTTACAACCACTAATTAACGACTTGGACAACAATGTGTATGCTGTGTTTGAACAAGATCCGATTAAATATCAACAATATGAAAAAGCCATAACTAAAGCATTAATCGACAAAACTAAGGACGGTAACACCGACATATTAACTGTGTGTGTAGTGGGAGCTGGTAGAGGGCCTTTGGTGACTGCAAGTCAAAAGGCATCATGCAACTCCAAAGTTCCTATTAAAATCTATGCGGTTGAAAAAAACGAGAACGCGTTGCATATACTGAACTATAACAATGAAAACTTTTGGGATAATTCGGTTACTATAGTTGGTGCGGACATGAGAGTGTGGTTGTTTGAAGAAAAATGTGATATACTAGTGTCTGAACTTTTAGGTTCATTTGGTGACAATGAACTATCACCAGAATGTTTGGATGGTGCTCAAAAATTTTTGAAAGACGATGGTGTTTGTATACCATCGTCATATACGTCTTACTTAAGCCCGTTACAATCTCAAACTTTATTTAGCAATATGAAAATGTTCAAATGTTCAGCAATGACAGACAATCAATATGAGAACAGCGAACAATTATATGTGGTAAACATGCGTAATATGTACATTATAGCCCCTGCACAACCATTATTCACTTTTAATCATCCACGGAATGATTTGGAAAGAAATAATGACAGATATGCCACGCTTACGTTTAACATAAAACAAGATTGCGTTTTACACGGATTTGCTGGATATTTCAATGCAATTTTATATAAGGACATACATCTAAGTATTGAACCTTCAACATTTAGTAAAGGTATGTTTAGTTGGTATCCCGTTTATATACCAATTCAAAGCACCATATCATTGAAGAAAGACGAGCAGTTGAAAGTGCATTTTTGGCGTCTAAGCGATGCTTCAAAAGTTTGGTATGAATGGAGTATATCAGAACCTAATGCGATACCTGTGCATAACCCAAATGCACGTTCCTATTCTATGTATTTACATTGAAATAATATTAAATTAAATATTTACGATTATCGTTTTTATACAAACCTTAAGGCTATAAATTATGTCATATATGTATTACCAAATTGTACTGTTAACCGTTTTCTTTTGAAAACTATTAAAAAATTGTTTTTTCAACAGACATAGTTTTAATTTATAAAACGTAATTAAAAGGATAATCATTTACTAAACAAATTATAAATTTGATTTTTGAAACATTTCCTACATTAAAAGGTTATATTAATAAGCAACTACATTAAGTACAAATAATGGAAATTATTAATGTTGTTTACAAAACAAACAAAAAATATTGTACCTTTAAAACTCGCATTTCATCTTTAATGCCAGTCATTTCGTATCTGTAGGTAGCCATGTCTTGTTGCATTTCATTTATTTTCATTTGTTGTTTTTGAACTAATTCTCGTAACTCTTTTACACAATTGTGATCCTTTAAAATATAAAATATTTTGTTTGTTTAAAAAGAATTATAAAAAAATGTACGTAATAATATATTTAATACAAACCTTATGTTCATCTTTAGGTATGATTAAACCACATCCTTGTTCACAGGGAAATGGTCTTTTAGGATTATATTCACATTCAGATAGATGGGAATCCAGAGTATCTAATTTGACTACACTTTGACATCCGTAATTAGAATTTTCACAAACAATATACAATCTAAAGTAAAAATAAATAATCACAATGTATTTAATATGTGATAAAAATAATATTTTTATACGTAATAATGGATTTTTATTGTTGATAGTATCCTTGAAAGTTGATCAAGTGCACAAAATATAATTTATTTTTAATCCTAAAATTCTTTTAAGATAATTTATAAATCAGTTATTGTACAATAAGAGTTATTTTAAATATTTCTATAGCTATATAAATTAACTATAAAATTTATTATTTAAGTTTAACATAATGTAAAATGTTTTATATAGGTCAAGTTGGTTTATAAAACTATACTTTACAAACCTGTTAAGTAAATTTTTTAATATCCGTGGTACTGGCCTTAATTGAAGAACATTGACAGAAAGTCTATCTACTGGGCATGTTGATTGTCTTAAAAGCCATTCCAGTATACAACCTTTGCAAAATGCGTGTTCACATGCCGGAGCCTGAAAACATTAATATGTAGCGTTTTCTTTTACAAAAAAACAAATTACGTATGCACGAAATATAATTCCGCTGTATTTTATAAAGTATACACGGTGTAATTAATTATATTATTATAAGTAAATAAAAAATGCTATTACTTGAACAGGGTCTTGTAGAACTCCGGTGCATATGGGACAAAGAAGTTCTTCGTCGACTTCGCCAACAAATCGAACAATATCGAAACCCATAATGGTATACCAGTAATTTATAAGCCGTAAGTCTAAGTCATTAACAGTTCGATTAAGTCTCAAGTATTTGACAACTCAACAATGCAAAAACAGAAATTCAAAATATTTCGATACCGATTCCCCCTTAATAAAATTTTTTGTTCAAATATTGTTATCACTAAAGTAGTCTTATCACAGCCATTTTATGGACATACAGTTTTACCAGAGACTTCCATATTAACAAAATCATTGTTTTTATAACTACGTAAATACAAAAATAATTTTATAAGAACGAATAATTTTGTTTCCTTTTTTTCTGAAAAAATCAGATTTTGGCTTACATCTATAGATCACCTTGGTGAATTATTTACAGAATTATTAAAAAGTACTGAACGTATTTTTGTTGTGCCTACGCGTCATTAATGTATAGCGGAAATTAATAATAATATTAAAATCCCATATTATATACTAGTACGTATGACGTAAAAAGTTTCTTTTTCTACTATTTTTAAATTTTGGGTGAAACGAATAACGTATTGCCTTTTATATGAATATGTATAAGGGTGCACGACGATGTATAATGTTTCTTTCCCATAGAAAATTGTATCTAGTTATCAGTTGATATTTTAATTAACTCGTTTCCAATATTTTCTAGTAGTTTACACTTTAAAAAAACGCTAAAAATTGGTAAAATTTTTGACAAATTCACTTTGGCCATTAGAAATATTTACATTTAATAGTTAAAATTATAATACAAGTTATAACTTAATATTTTCACAATATTTATAATATTCGTTAATTTTAATAAATGACTAACATTACTCGTAATTATTTTTAAATAGGTACAATCGTCGCATTTAAAATAATATATACTCCAAAATTTTTATGTAAATAATCCGTCCACCTTTTTATTATAATCTATATATTATTATAATTTTAAAATTAATTTACTTCGTTTCATAGTGTTCAGTAAAACCAAAAGTATGTACTCGTATATACAAAAAATTGTTAATTAATATTATAATTAACCATGATTGGATAGGCGCCATTTTATGAAAAACCTATGGCAAATTTATGTCCAAATTCGACTCTGCAAGTTATAATATTACACGTATTTAGCACACCTATTTTGATTTTGGTCACAAATTTTACACAAATACGTATAATTCGTGATTTATAAATCGTATCATTTTTCATTTTGACAAAATTAAAAAAAAAACTAAATATTCTGGAACTCTCACACGAACTTAAAGTCAAACATTTTATTTTTTACACCATTATCGTTTATCATAATATGATGTTATACATATTATATTTAAAAAGGTTATAATATTCTTTAATATATTACGTAAGTAATATGATCTATTATGTTTGAGGCCACAATCATATTCAAGCTACACGGTATTTCTGTATAAAATATAGATTTTCAACGTTGTACCTATAAGAGTGCAAAATAATTAAAATAGACACATGAACACTTCAACTATCAAACGGTGTACTTTTTCCTACATTTTTTATTACACGTATACTTATTGTCCCCAGCAGATGCTAGATAATGTTAAAAGTTTGTCATTTGAAATGTTTAGGAGGCGTCGCTAAGAAGGTGCACAGTAATTTCTGTATGCCTACAAAGTACAATTTTATAAATATATAGTATTATTATTGACATAATTTTTTTTTCAATTTGGCTATTTAATTTATTTTGTATGTGTTCCTAAATCGACCTGTGGCAGATGGTGATATATTCTTCAATCCTCGAAACAAATATCTGTCCATTATAGCATAACGTTTATTATTTTCCTTTTCGATTTTATCGTTGTCGTTACTTTCGTACAAAGATTCAAAGTCTTTAAGTAAAAGTTCCGTTTTCTTTACCTGAATTTGCTTGGTATTATGTGCCATTTGTATAACAGTATACTTAAAATCGTCCCAGAAACTTTACAGAGAGTTTAAACAGTTACCTTACAAATTTTACGTGCGTAATATATTTATATTATACATATATGATACTTACATTTTGCTTATCGTATCTATGATAAACGTGGCTATCGTCTGTACAGTTACGTTAGAATTATTCGATTTTACAGAAATCAAACTCGTTTTTGACAAAAATGTTTGGTATTTCGGAAGTTCCGTGGAATTTGGAAATGGTAATATTAATTGATCTGCGTTTGCTAACCCGATTTTGATGCTCTCTCGTAAGTTTTCGAACAAATTTACTTTATTTAATTTGTTTTCTAAACGGTTTCAATTTGAATTTTCAATTACGAAAAACACGCGATAATTATTATTAAATTATAAATTAATAAATAATTTTAAAATCATAGTACCTAGTACATTAGTGCACAATTATCATTTATACAAATTATTAAAATATTACATTATTTTATTTTCACGACTTTATTCGTTTTAATAATATATAACATACTTAGGTACTATTATTTTGTTAAACATTTGTGAAAGTTTAGCGAAATTAATAGGTATGCCTATGCAGGGGTCCATTTTGAATAATTGTGCCGAGGGTTCAAACATAAGCTAAACCAACAATGCCATACTTACGTTCGTTATTAATTAATTTATTATCCTTACCAATAACTAAAGAAATGAAATGAATGATCCAAATTAATACAATAATTCCTTGCAAAATATTCATACGCGTGCGTTGAATATTTTTAACGACCAATGTAAGTGTGTCGGCTAACCAAAAGTTTATGTTATGTTCATTGACGTTTCCAAGTTTTAATACGGACGATACTAATCTATCGAATAAATTTAAATATAATTTTTATTAGAATATTATATAGGAACAAGGTTAACAATTTTATTCGGAGGGAATATAAATTCTCCAAATTATAGTTACGGTAAAAAATTTACTTTTAAATTGCCTAATTCGTTAAAACTTGGTGTTAACCATTATACTCACGATACACATATATATGGTTCCTTATTTAATATCTGAAGTTTAAACAAATCTTCTAGTTGTACAATAGTGAAAGTTATTTGTTGATTTAACTTAATTATTTGTCGGACTTTGTCAAATGAAGAATTATTAACGATATTCAAATTCGACTCTGTCATTTTCAAAGAAGCTTTTTTAATAGAAAAGTTATAGTGGATATTTAGTTGTCCATCAACACATGGTAAAATTATAACATTGAATGTTTGTTGTTTCCGTGGTTAGTAATATTTTAATAATATAAATGTAATATAATTTTGTACATCATACATTTACTATATTAATTCTAAAAAGTATTAAAAAATGTATTCATCTTTTTATAGTAATAAAGTATAAAAATGACACAAATTTCCTGTCTATCGAATTATATCTTTCGAGTTACGACAAAAAAAACGAAATATAATTATTCCTTGTATCGAACTGTTAAGTCTTCGGTTTTAAATTTTTTGACGATTTATTAAAAATATAAAATTAAAATTGTAATTTTGCTAGACATTTTTTTCGTTTTATCCAAAATATAAACATCAAACACTAAAAAAAAACAACAAAACTCCGACGATCAATTTTCGAAATTCTTTCAACATTTGTTAAAATATTGTGCGATGAGCTAATTTCGTATTGAAAGTTTTATCGAGTCGTAATTTGAAAATTGTATTCATTTTTAAAAATAAAAAATCTGAAATTCTTCGAATTTGACGTGGTGAAAATCCGTATGTCGACAATTCTACCGGTTCTTCGCAATTGTTTTTTAGTTTTCTATGAGGTTGAAAAGCTATCGAAGAAATTTAAAAACGTTCCAGTTAAAATTATTTTTATTTATATTTATCTATATTTACTACGTTGTGTCGGAAAGCGACGTCATATATAAAGGTGGGCGAAGCATTTTTTTATGAAAATGCGTTCGCGGACGAAAGTAACATACGTCTGACGAGCGAAAAATAACGCAAACTCCCTACGATTTCCATAAACGATAATTTATTATTACCGAATTATGGAAGTACAATGTTGTAATATCGGTACCTTTTTTGACGGATAGTCGAATACATTTTAGTATTTCGACTATCGGGTAAAACTTCGTGCACAAGTATTTCGATAATAAGTACAAGGCACGAGCGCGCGCACGCACCCACGCGTATATATATATATATATATATATATTAAATCAAAACGCGGGGATTCGGGACGATTGTCGAACAAAGAAAGGTCTCGCGAACAATAATGGCTCCGAGTGGTGGGCGAGACTTTTCGAATTCCTGCGTTCCGTACAGCGGCAAAATGGTTTAAACGAATCACCCCCTCCCCACTCCAGTAAACGATACTTAGCAATACTACCGAAATCCGCCGCAGCTACTCGACGACGACAGCTCCTCGTCGCGGCATTCGCCCTGTCGATAAACCCGTCTAGACGCGAAAAATGCCTTTACCCTACCAACCTTACCCGTTAATTACGATTTTCTACGACGATCGGCAACGCGCGTCTTTCGAGTTCCATCCGTAGCGTATCGTCGATGTGCCGGTAACGTTGATGGCCCCACATCGTGTCGTTCGTTTCGTGTACGTCGGACGCGGGCAATCCGTAGCAATTAGTTCACCTTCGACTATGTACCATCGGACTTAGCAAGGTTGGTGTCACTGGTGACACTACTTACCACGGAACCGACAATAGGTTTTAACCAATATGGACCGAACGGTTCGGCCAATCGGCATTCGCAGGTAGTTGCATGCCGCACGGAGCTCCGGTGCACTATACTTTGCTACTCATTCGGCTTTAGTTTGCGTGTATTACGGACGTGCTGGACTCGTCTTTATTGTTCTGTATACGAACGCGGATGATAGCTTATCTTCGTTCGCAATTTTCATTTTCTCCTTTTAATATTTCGATATCGCCCGTCAATTTAAACTTTTTTCGAGAATCATATTTAATAACAAATAGTACGGATGCGCTGTTTCGTGTAGCAAGTACACACACTACGTAATCGCGGGTAAAAAAATAATGTACAACTGTTGAACGCTGCTGAAACCGTTTGGATTTTAAAAAAGTAAAAATGAGTGGTTCATCGAGAGTTTCGTCCATAAGTGTTCATCCATTGACTAACGATCCGACAAAGGCATGGAGTGATATTAAGACGTCTCAGATATTCTTGAAAATACAACCGCCGTTGCCCAGTAAACCAGTAGGAAACTGCAAAGTACGTAATTATTTGTTCTGTAATAATTAAAAATTTGTCGTGGCGTTCGAGTTTTAATGTTTCGGATTTTGTCATTAGGCTAGAGTCGTGTGCATGAGTGACACTCATGCAAAGACACATATGTTGAACCATGAAGTTCCACCAGGAGACATTTTTATTCATGCCGGAGATTTCACCAATTGCGGGGAAATGAATGAAGTTAAACTATTTAACGATTGGCTTGGTCAGTTACCTCATCAATACAAGATAGTGATTGCTGGCAATCACGAACTGAGTTTTGATCCTAAATTCAATCATCCTAAGTCTGTAGATGGACAAGAAGTCTCATATTTTGGTTACGGATGTGATACATTCAGTGTAGGAGCTAAACAAAAAGACAATAAAAAGTACTTAACTAACTGTATTTATTTAGAAGATTCTATGACTGAGTGTTTTGGTCTAAAAATTTATGGTACTCCATGGTAAGAACTGCTGTACAATTCCCTTTAATATTTTTCTTTCGATTATAAATTGGAGAGTATATTTTTTTTTAGGCAACCAGTTTATGGAGGCTGGGCATTTAACATTCCCCGTGGTCAACCTTGCCTGGATAAATGGAATCAAATACCGGATGAGGTTGATATACTTGTCACACATTCTCCACCATTAGGTCACGGAGATCTTTGTTACTCTGGTATTAGGGCAGGATGTGTGGAGCTTCTATCTACAGTTCAACAAAGAGTTCAACCAAAATATCACGTTTTTGGGCATGTGCATGAAGGTATTATTTTTGTAAATACAAACTAATCGTTATTAAACGCAGACGGGTTTATTTTCATTTATTTATGTAGACCAAGAAGAATGTAATAACTATTATTTCATATTTGGAATATTACATTTTTCATTTTTAGGTTGTTTGGATTATTGTTGAATGATCATATTATTGTACTTTGTAATTATTAAGATTTATAAAAATTTTAAAATGTAATGGTACAATAACTGGAACAAAAGAACTGTTAAAAATTCAAATTAGTATTAATTTACAAGTTTTAATTTATTCTTATAAATTATATATTTAAAAATGTGAATTTATTATAAAAACAACGACGATCGTTTGATAATGTCATATTGAAAATTATTCACTATGTATTTATTTGTTATAGATTATGGAATCACAACTGATGGAAAAGTAGTGTTCATAAATGCATCAAGTTGTAATTTACAGTATATTCCTGTTAATCGTCCAATCGTTTTTGACATACCTTTGCCCAAAGGTTTTAAGAAAAATTCTCATTAAACATAACTACTTTTCCTTTTAAAATCTTTTTTTATTTTTATATTATTTATCTTTTCTTTATTGTATGCATTATTATTGTGAACATTAATAGTTTATAGTTACATTTAAACATATAATATTATTGCCAATCTCGTATAAATATTTAATTATTTATTTAATTTTTACAAAATTATTTTAAATTTATATTTTTCTTTTACAGAAATTAAAAAATGTTTATAAGTAATATTATGGAAAATTATAAGATATATATATATATATTTTTTTTTTTTATTTATCGAAATATTTACATATAGTTTAAAAATATTGTACGATTTATTTATTAAATTCATATTACAGGAATCTAAAAAAAAAACAATTACGTTTTAAACGAAAATAATATTTTAATTATCTATAACCTTGCATTCTATTTATTTGGTAGTGTTATCGGTATAAATCAAAAAAAATACGAAGAATTTATTCTTTAAACACAAATTATAATTCAAACCAATAATTTTTTTTTTAATTGTAGACTAGATTTACATTTAACAAAAAAATTAAACGATAAACTTATTAAATAAGTGAAAAAGAATAAATACTAATAAATTAACATAAGATAGATAAAAAATATTCAAGTATAAAAATAATGATTTTTTATTTGTACATTTGAACTATGCGTATATTGTTCAATTTTCAATACATAATGATTTGTAAATGTTTCATCTCATCCAAATAGCTTTGGAAGTTTAATATTTAAATAGACAGTTTTTATATTCAATAAAACTGATAGTTAAAACAATTAATAGTAGCTAAGTGTGTATAAACAATTAATGCATTATAAGTACTATAGTACTATTATTATAAAGGGAGTTTCAAAAACTATTTAAAGTCGTAACAAAATTCATAATTTGGTGGATCAGCAGGTACTGGAGGCGGATCTTGAGGAATATCTACACCAACTCCTTCAGCATCCAGAAGTCTAAGTTTTATCTCCATCGATAACAAAGTTTCCAAGTCATTTTCAGCTTCTTTGCTTGCCATTTTATTACCTTATTAACATTTTAAAGGATAAATTATTTAATGGTATACATTTATTTTAATAACGTTTGATTCTTACAAAATTTCTCATTCTTCAAGTATTACATAAATGAAACAATCATTTATTTATAATATTACATTAATTTAAAATTTAAAACTACAAAACTTAATTGCATCATGTTATTTTAACAGATGTTTTAAGAAAAACAACATTAGAAATTTAAACATCTATTCCACACCATATAATAAAGACTACATAGGTATGTCATTAATGTTTTACATAATTTAGAAAATGTTTATACGGTATTCAAATTAAATAATAGGCTTCAAAAATTACCGCTTATAATTTTTTTTAAATTTTTTTATAAATATAAAATTTCAAAAATTATTTGATATATTAATGATAGGCTAGTAATTATTATCGAAAGTAGTGGCATAGGTTTAACCTCCCCACCAGAAAATGTTTAGGAAAAATTGATTTCTTACGAGACATGTTTTTAGTCAATTATAACAAAAAACTAAAGTATTTTTTAACTTCAATACACGTTATAATATAACATGTTCGTTAAAAATGAATAATCTATTAAAGTTAATTTGTACTAAAATAATCTATACGTTGTTATGAGATTTAGGACAGTAGATCTTAACATGTGGAGTTATAATACACTCATTTTTGTCCAACAGATAATAGTGATTAAGGATTAGAGATTAAGACAGGGAACAAATGTCTTAAACCCTATAAATGTATATAAGTTTATTTACCTAGTAATGCATTTATTCCATCAACCCAATAATCATAAACCATTTCATCAGGAGCAACAAAATAAAGTGGTGTCATTTCTACGGAATCTAGAGTTAATGAAAAAGCAAGTTGATGTGTAGATTTACGACCCCTAAAAATGCACAATTATAAGTTTTTGATATTATTTTTTATAAAATGACTATCAGCTACTAAATTATTTTTTGACTGTAACTTTTAAAACAGTTATAATTATAATTTTATATACTCGCTTGATATCTAAGCGTCAATAAAAGCGTCAACAGCTTGAAAAATTAATTTTTAATTTTTTAAATTTGTAATTGGAAAAAGAAATTAATATATTAGTTGAATTTTAAATAATTGATAAAATATAAACATTTAGGTTTAATATAAAGCAAAGGATTAAATTTACAATTAGCAATGAAAAATATGTTGGAACAGTGACTATAAAGAAAAAAATTTAATTTGATCATCTTTTTTTTCACTATTATATTTGAATTTTATTTATTATTTCTTTAGTAATCATAGAAAAAATATAACTTATTAGCTGATACGCAACTGCTGTAAATTAATATTTAATATTAGTGTTTTCTTTTTATATTTACTTGGCATCTTTCATATGAGGGCAGTCTTTACCAGTAAGCAATGCTTTGATATCAACAACCCCAATTTTATTTGGAAGTTCTTCAATTGTGGGGACACTTTTGTCATCACAATCACCATAATGCAGAACTTTGTGGTTTTGTGATAATCTTACAAACCAAAACTTATCTTTTACTCTCTGAAAAACGTTAAAAAAATTAATAAAACGGAGGCAATTGTTGTAAATACATAAATTATTTTTGAATTAGCTGAATATTTATTTTATTCGATATTTATATAACCAATTAACCTGTCCCCGTTGAGAATATTTGGTAAATCGAGTGCCATCAACCATATAATTAAGTCGTTGTTTTTTAATAAGATGTACAATCTCAGGTGTAACTAATTCTTTAAGTTGTACAATAGGGCGAGCATGGCTTTCCCATTCTTCTCTACTGGTACGTTCTTGTTGCCACAGATTTGTAATCTCAGAATATGTCAAAGTGGACAACTTCTGTCGAAGTTTTTCTAAATTGCCTGGCTGTAAACTTAAAGCTCTAGTGATTTGTTCTCTAACAACACTTAATACCTATAATTAAAAAATTAAGTATTTTAAATAGTTTTAAAAACATTTAATTAATTAGTTTTTACCTTCACAAAATCCTCTGTAGTTGCCCTCATTTCTTTCCATGTTTTATTTAGCAACACAATACAAACACAATATAATTCATGAAAAGGATTATCATGACTAAAAAAAATTCGATGGTATGTAGTAGTTTGTTCACTGGGAAGTTCGCCAATTCTAAGTATATTGCAAAGTAGGCGTACTAATTCAACAGAAGATCGACCAAAGGGGCATTCGTGTTCATCTGCTCTACATGAATTTTCAAGAACAACCTACAAGTAATATAACACAATTATTTATGGTAAATGGTTTTTTTTATTTAATTAAAATTCTTACTTTTGTATAAGCATCAACATGATTACGAGCAAAATATACCATACAATCTAATGCTAACATCCCAGGTGGAGTTTCTGTGAAATCCAATGCAGGGTTTATATCATACTTGAAACCCAATTTTTTATAATCTTTGGTGAATTGTCCAATTTGTCGTCGATTAGTATCCCCACCATTAAATGTGTCTAATTCAAATGCAATTTTATGCAACTCCTAAATTTTAAAAAGATTATCAAAATAATTATAATTTAAACGCTTATTTTCAATTAAACAAATTGAAATTTGAAAAAAAAGTTACATATTGTATAGTTTAAAATAAAACTAATATTAAAATGTTAATTATTTTATTTGATATAATGGGCTAAAAATTATTCTCCATTTTCAAATCATCAACGAACAAAATGAAAATAGAATATTAATGGTCACCTTAATATTTTCATGAGCATCTTGATCTTGTGGGTCCATTTTAGTATTCATTCTTTCTTCAAGCAGTCCAAAACATAATGTTTGCATAACATAAAGTTGATGGGCCATTTCGGATCCAACTTCATCAGATGATGTTTGTATGATATTTTGTAATATGACATTACGAATTTGTTTAGTACATAAAGTGCCAGCAATAATTTTTCTCTTAGCTGGATCAGCTTTCAAGAATAAAGCATTAATCAAAGACAGCGCATTCTGTTGTATGATAGGATTTTGATTTTCAAGACGCAATACTAAATTAGGAAATCCTACTTCTTTTTCTACCTGACCATACTTAGCAGAGCTGTTCAAAACAATACTTTCTAATATAGATAGTGAAGCTTGAACAACTTTTGCTTCTTGTGGCCTGGATGTTTGATTATTAACATAGCTAGCAACCATGTTAATAAATGGTGTTTCTAAAATATCCCAAGACACAATTCCATGATCCATTAACTCAACAAATGAAGCTAGTGCATTTGCTAACATTGCTCCTTGACATTTACCTGAAACAAAAATATTTATTCGTAATTTCCAATTTAAATACGTAAATAAATAATTATTTATAAAAACATTTATCATTTACATCATTATACATTTAGTATAATAAAATATTTACCTCTTTCAATTAAACTAATGATAAGAGCTAATCCTTGTTTATTAATGAACTCTAGAGCAAATGTTATATCAGTGCTGCATTCTGCTAATTTTTGCAGAGCAGAAGTTCTTTCATTTTTTTCATCAGAACTTTCAGAATGAAGCGTTTGCAATATGTCGTAGGCAATTTTTGAAGGGGAAAATGCTAGTCTTAATACTGAACCATTTTTTATTTCGTTTCTATTTTTTTCAGTAACATAGTTTTGGTTAGTTTTTTCAGAAAATTTTAATGCATATTGTTCAGGTTCAATCAAATCCCAACCATTACACAGATCCTGTATTATGTTAGTCAAAGGAATTTTTTGATTAAATTCTTTAAGTTGTGGGTTTTCAGATTCCATTTCAACCGCAATTTTCACAACATTTGCGTCCAACGAAGGCATTTTGTCCGATTTATTTAAACTCATCAAATGTATAATTGAAAAAATATATGATCAAATTCTGAAATGATAATAAAAAATTACGATGTATATCAAAAGAAAAACTAGCAAAATGTAGGTAGATTTAATTATTTTGTAATTATAATAAATATTACTTATTATTTATTTTACTTATAACACAATGTTAAAAAAAAAATAGTAAAAATAAGTCAAACGCTTTAAATTTAAATTATTAACTTGCTATTATAACAGGTAAATTATGACTAGGTAGTTGTAAAAAATAACTATTATCTGCTTATATAGATTAATTAAATCGTACGTCGAATATACTTTATATATTTCAAAATAAATTTTATAAATGTATGTCGAAACCAATTACAAATTTTGGTATTTTTTTAAAAATTTTTCTTATTCAATTTTTATTTGTAATTAATAAAAAATACATTATAAAATATAGCACTAGGTTAAAAAGTAACAGTTTATAAAATTAGTATAACTTATAGGTATACTTAAGATGTATATCCTAATAACGGAGTTAATACTTCAATAGTATACTTTCAATAATTCTCAATTATAGCATTTCGTTTTTAAAACTATCGGATAAATTATTCAATTATGTGATTAATAAAATAATTTAGTAGATTACTTACCTACTTATTTTCGAATTGGTGATTCTCATAAATCTAAATCATTTTTATTGTGCAAGTACACGTCACAGAACGTTTTTAGCGATACAATTATACGAGTTATAGGCACACCATAGAATAGATCCTACGACCGTCCACGATTAAAAATTGATTATTCAACGAAACGATCGCAAATATTTACAATACATTTTCAAAAAGACGGCATCGATGACACAATGCGTCGCTACGAAAATCATAACATAAACGAAAAAAATTTAATACGTCATAGCAAATCGAGTATATTTCCACTAATTAGTAATAACGAAACGATCGGATTACTACGCGTCTATTTTTCGGCAATTGTTGTCCAACGTAAAAAAGTAAAATTGAACGTTCGCCGAAGCGACGACTAATATTTACGGTACATTTTCAAAACGACGACACGGCGGGTGTCTTAACGAAAACTACAGTAATCCGAACGCGACGTCATACGTTGATCGTATTGACGATACTAATTAGCGACGACGAATCGGTTTAATCAGTACGCGCGCCCACTTTTCGACAACTCGAAGCGGAAAACGACGACCGAAGTATACGTTTACCACTACGAATTATTTAACCAAATAGATAACAACGAGACATAAACACACAATTTGGGCCGTCCGTGAAAATATACCAGCAGACGTATGTCGTACACGGTTAAGATTACGTAGGCGTTTTTCATTTATGTTCTACGTTCGGCAGAGCGTTTTGTAGTCGTCTCCCTTTTTCGTTCATATTTTTTACGATTTACGGGACGCGGCCGTTTTCCGGGACTATTCAATATAATTTCATTATCAACGTAGTTAGTGAGTGGGGGGAATCAGTTGTTATTACTCGGCGGTAAGTACTACGTTGATCAATTCAAATACCGTTTTACGTGTCCGATTATTACGCGATTTTCTTCGCGTTATGTCAAACACGTTCAATGCCAGTACGTTGTGTAATTATACAATCCAATCCACGCCGTTTATAGAATGTCTGTTATTCGTGTACCTTTCGGACAAACATGTCGACCAATGGTAGCTGTATCGTGTTCGCGTTTAAAGACGAATATAGTACCGTTAGCGTTGTCGGCTAACCGATTATATTCGTCGCACATGAAGAACGCCACGGAATGGTCGTCAAACAAAACGTATTACGATATCATTATAGCTGGTGGTGGTATGGTGGGCTGCGCGATGGCTTGCAAATTGTGTAAGTTCCGTCACTTTTATCTGAGTGTACATCAGCTTGGGGTGGTTTCTCGTAATCGAATGTTTATTTTAGCCAAAGAATCCGCGTTACGCGGTAGTTCTATCCTTTTGTTAGAAGGAGGTCCGCGTAAAGAATACAATTTGGACGCAAAGCAAAATGTATCGAACAAGTCGTACAGTAATAGAGTTTCTGCTCTGAGCAAGTCGAGTGTACAACTTTTACAATCAGTCGGCGCCTGGCAAACTATTAAAGATATAGGTGGTTATAACGTAGTTAAGGAAATGCGAGTGAGTGTGTTTTATTAATAAAACTTAACGGTACCGTACTGTGTTTGCAATTGTTATTGCCTGTTTTTCGAATTTTAGATTTGGAATTATGGTGGTGGCCGAAACGGGGGTGTGAATAATATGTTGACTTTTGACAACGAAAATGATTTAGCATACATTGTTGAAAATGATGTTATACTAGGAGCACTATATAAACAAATTGACAATGACCAAAATATAATCATAAATTATGGATCACGTGTTGACCAATGTAGTTCGCCAGGTACACATAAAGATTTGGCTACAGTAAAAGTGGCTAACAGGGACACCATTTTTGAAACTAGTCTTTTAGTACGTGTAAACTAGCAGTAATGAATTAAATAGAACGTGTTATGTTATTATCGAATTTATTTACGTTTGTAGATTGGTTCTGATGGATATGGTTCTAAAGTGCGTCCAGCCATTGCGGGACAACAATATATTAGTTGGGAGTATAAACAACGCGCTATTGTAGCAACTTTATCTGTACAGCCCAATAAAGTAAAGTGTTTCATAGATTATTAAACATAATTAATATTATTCGTTTACCATGTATTGTTATAGGACGATGTCTTTAATGGGCACGTGGCTTGGCAAAAATTTGCTCGATTAGGTCCAGTAGCTTTATTACCTGTAAGTTTAATATCAATTTAGATTATTATTATACCAAACGTAATATTTCTTGTTTATAAATATAGTTAGATAGTCAAACATGTTCGCTGGTATGGACGACTAGTATTGAAGAGGCACAGCGTTTAATAAAGTTGAGTGACAATGAATTTGTCAAAGCTTTAAATGATGTTCTATCGGTACCTACTGATACAATTACGTTTATTATTGTTCATTTTTTTTTTTTATAAACTGCGATATATTTATTAGGAAGAAAGAGAATCAAGTAATGGCGGTTTAATTTTAGCAAATGACGCAGTTCGAATAATGTCTACGATATTAAATAAACTCTGTAAGTTGAACAACAATAATCAACAAAGTACAGTTAAATCTATTCTACCCATTGTCACTGGTATATCAGAGGGTAGTAGAGGGTCATTCCCACTGGGCTTTGGGCATGCAAATCAATATGTTGACCATCGCATTGCTTTAGTCGGGTGAGCAATGTTTTTAATTGAGAAAAAACCTTATCCAGTTTTATATTGTTAATGTTCAATCATTTTAAATGAACTTATGTATTTGTCTTAGAGACGCTGCACATAGAGTACATCCTCTAGCTGGCCAAGGTGTTAATTTAGGTTTTGGTGATGTTGCAGAACTATCTGACCGACTTAACAAATCAGTAATTTCAGGTTGTGGTATTGGTTCGTAATATTTTGTTTGAAACTTGAGCAGTATAAAAATATCGATTCGAGACATTTAAATTATGTTTTACATCACAGGAGATCTGAATACACTTTTAAATTATGAGTCTGCAGCACAACGTCGTAATGTTCCTATTATGTTAGGTATTGACGGCATTCAAAAAGTTTTTGGTAGTAACAACACTTTGATACCATCTACCATTACAGCATTAGTACGTAATGCGGGCCTTTCATTCGGTCAATCCACTTCTTTAATAAAAGTATGTACTTAAAATACAGAACTTATAATTGTTTTATAAAAAAATTATATATAAATATTATAGTTACGTTAAATTTGTTAATTTTCGGTTTTTATTAAAAGTCATTAGGTATTGAAGAAGAAAAAGTAACAACAAAAGTTAAAGGATAAAAAAAAACATAAATCCACTGAGAAAACAATAACTATTACGAATAAAATTTAGTTATTTTAATTATCTTTTTTCTGGGGATTTGGGGTTGGCTTTTTTAGTCTAAACCTCCACTTGACCCAATATTGAGTTATTTGAATAATAAAGCTATATATTAATATATTTATTTATAATGTTCACGAGTATTAATCTATTTTATATTTACGTATATTTATTTTTGAATAGAAACTATTGAGTGACAAAGCGTCTGGATTGCCTGCATGAACATAAGAAGATGTTCGAATAAATTCTATTTTATAATATAAATATGCTGTGTACACTGGATTTGTTTGTTTTTGTTATATTTTACAACCAATTGAAGTTTTAATCACTTTATTTATTATTTATTTAATTGAAATAAAGTCACCATTATTAACTTTGTTGAACATTCGTGTTATTTTATTTTATAGTCTATGTCAAGTAAAAAACAAATGATTTAATCAACACTTAACAATTACCTACAAACACTGGTTACTGTTTACGAATATTCTACATTACTCCAAGTATAAGAATATGAAGTTATTAAATATTGTACTAATAGCTGTTATGTAATATGTTAATAACAGCAGATCGCAATAGAACTTAATAATTAAATCGAATAACATTGAATAATTCATGATTTTTACTATTAACGAATATTCAATCATGTATCATTTACAATATATTTTTTAAAATTTTCTAAGTAAAGTGCATGTCTATTTTAACTAAGGTATTATTTTAAATATATTTATGAAGTTTTATATATATATATATATAGCTATCATTTTGATTAATTAAAATGAACTCGTACACATAATACGAAAATGAAAACAACAAAACTTAAAATGAAAGTTAAATTAAAAAATCAGAAACAAGTGATAACTAAATATTAGAAGAAATTAATTTATTCGATCACGTTTTTATTTAAAATTTATAATTTGATCGAAGTAAATCGTTTAATGAAATTTCTTTATTATCTTTCAGGTGGTATGTATGTACTCCTAATTTGGCTACACTTTGAATATTTCGTTTATCGTCATCAAAGAATATCATTCAGCTAAAAGATATGCGACTTTTTAAATTTAACCTAATTGAAACAAAATGTAGATCGTTTAAAATACATAAACGCGCGTAGAAAACAAAGAAGTCTTTAAAAATAAATTATAATGAACACTCACCAACTGAAATGTACCATTTTTTCACAAGGATAAATTTCTTTATAATTGAAAAAATGCGATATATTAAAATTAATTAACAATTGGTAAGCGGTACAAATATCTTAAATTCTCGACGCTATCACTAATGTAAAATTGTTATTAGACAATTTCAATAATATATTTAGTACTTTGGGATATAATTTATACTAATTTCCGTCTGAATCTTTCACTATATCCCTGTAAAATAATTTTTATTAAGTTGACACATTCAGTATATTAATCAGTATATTGACAGGGGTTATTACGAAGAGACAAATTGAAATGGTCGATGACATTGATCAGTATGAAATGGCCAAAGCGTTAAATCTGCAACAAAAGAAGGATATTGAAATTTCGTTAATCGTGTAATGTTGAATAGACGAATAAAAGTAACAAAATCATTTGTAACGTTATTTTAGGAGATTGGGTTCAGCCGAATAACTAATTAGTTTTATTTGGTATAAAATAAATTTGGATTCGGGAATTCGATTTCGGCATAAGTTTCGTTGTACACGAGATTTGAAAAACAACTCTACCTAAATCAAAAACAATTAACTTCGCCGATGTTTCCATCGGTAACAATGTCGTCGTCGATTGTAATAATATTATGAGAAAAATAGTAAATTACTTCTGGATTTTAAGAAATCAATTGGCATTATAATAACGCGATTAACTCACGAAATCCGTAAGCTTATAATGACTGTAGCGTTTACACTTTACGCGCACATTTCGCGGTTTTTGGAAACACGCAACGTTTTGGAGGTAATACGACCGCTACGTTAGTGATAAATGATAATACCCGCTCTTATCATTGTAAAGTGGACAAACCAAGTAAACCGCGATTTGAGTTTACGTAGTTACTGAATGTCAACCGGAGTTTGTTGAGCGTTGTTTGGTGTGTGAACAATTTTATCGTTCTTTTGAAACAACGTTTTCCCCTATAGTTTTCTTTCCGATCGGTTCGTGCGTTCGTGCGAGTAAATCAATCCGAAAACTTGTCAATCGATCAACCATACGTTACGTTGCGTTTAGGTGCGTGTACCTAATCGTTGTCGGCGTTTAATAGCCATAGTATTTGCAATAGTTGTGTACGAATTGAACGCGTTTAAAAACCGTTCGATTTTCAGTTTCGAGGTACCCACTTTTGATTTGTTGTATTCCCAACAAGTACAATGAGTTCAGGATTGGAAAGTTATGTGAACCGTATCCTTTTTGTTCGAAACGAATTACTTTATTCACGATGTTTCGATATTGTTCGTCGTTCGTTACATATTATTTGTCCACGTCGGCGTATAATTAAAATTTAATTATATTAACGCTAATTGTAATTAACCTTTATTATGTTTATAATTAACTATAAATTAATTATATGTATGAAATAACCGTTAGTTTACGCGCAAGGTAAACATTTAATAACTTATTGGTATAACAGAACACAATATAAACTAATGTAGTAGGTATAAGGAATAATAACATACCTGAATAATTAATTTTGGAACATAAATAGAAAAGTATCAGTTCGATATACAGTTTCACGCAACGTAATATCTTCCTTAGTTTTGTATTATTAGATACTGTTTCGATAATAACATCAGATGGTAGGAACTTTGTGGTGAGTACGCTGTTTAATTAATGAATAGTACACAATTTTGTTGACAAATTATCGATTGTTTTTTTTTTTTGTATTCAGGGAACACTTAAAGGATTTGATCAAACTATAAATATAATTTTAGATGACAGCCATGAGAGAGTGTATAGCCCAAATCAAGGTGTTGAACAAGTTGTGTTAGGTTTACATCTCATTCGTGGAGATAATGTGTGAGTTATCTTTATTCGAAATTATAATTGTTTATTTGGTTTTCTTCGATTGTAAATTGAAATACGAAAGAGAATATTTTAATTCAACTTGCAGTGGTATTGTTAAAAAATTAATGTTACATAGTGTGGGTCATATTTTATAATCGTTTGTGATGTATAAGTTCAATAATTAAATTATTCGATTACATTTATCTTATTGAAAATTATTAATGTTTATATAACGTAATTGTAAAGAATCATTTTATCAATTTAAATATTAGTAGTTACAACGTGTTTTGAATTTAATAGATTTATTATTTTCAAAAATTTATGCAATTTGATACTGTGGATTTGAATTTATAGGTTATACTGTGGATATTCTAATATCATTTTATTTATTTTAATTTTGTCGTCTTATTATTGCTTTATTCTTTCTCTGTTTATTAAAATAAATATCGTAGCAATTTCTCGACATTTATCTTGTAACGAATATGAATATACACTTGGTACATAGTGTAACTTATTGTTCTTGTATAAGTTAATTATGTTAAGTAAAATGGATTTCCAGACATCTATGCAACATTTCAAAAAATTCTGCATACGTATTTATTAATGATGAAACTAGCTAACATAATATTCATTCTTGTTATATTTTCTAGCATAAATATCTATTTAAGCTTTACCTATTTTACGTAGATAAAATATTCGATAAATTATTATGGTTGCCAAACGTGTATTTTCAACGATTATTTGTGATATTTTCAGAGCCATAATTGGTGAAATAGACGAAACAATGGATTCCTCAATTGATTTGGGTGCAATCAGAGCAGAACCTATCGGATCAGTAGTATTTTGAGACAATCAAACGCATATGCAATTTCATACGACCATGAATAATAATATTAATTATTTTATATTAAGACATTGTTACTATTACAATTACGATAGTAATATATAAATATGAGTTAAACGTCTTCTGTTCTCTGTTGATCGGATTTATGTGGGTATCAGCCATTGTTTTTATGAATCATACATTCAATATAGGTACAAAGTCGGTAGCTTATATCAGATTTGTAAAAAATGCTTTTATTATGTTAACAATTAAAATAATAACAGCGCTTAGTATCGCGTATTAAATTTAATATTTCAAATTAAAATATACGTATATAATATTATTTAATATAATATAAATTATATAAAATATTAACGTAATACAATCTATTAATGTATAAGAGTCAGTATCAGTTAAGTTTATCAAAAAATTTTCTTCCCGCGTTTATTTACGTTGTACACACAATGGACTTACAGTGTATAATTATAGTGTACCTACAATTAAGTATACTATACAGTCATCGTCTTTGTATTAATCACAACTTTATATATATATAACTAGATTAGATATAATTTGTGTGTAAAATTAGGAACACCACACTTTATTTTTGTACTGTTTAAAAAAAAAAAAAAACATTTTATTCACGTAGTTAATGAAAAATCGATAGCTGATAATAATAGGTTTTATCCTAAACACTTTTCTATTAGAAGACTACGTCTGTGTACAATAGTTGCGAACACGGTTAAATCGTAATTCCGTAGTTGTAACCGTCGATAAATGAAACATGTTTGTAGACGGCTCTGAAGCATGGTTAAATCATAATTTTAACCTTAGTCCTATTCCAAGTATGTTAATTACGGATAATTACTAAAATGGCGGTCTAAAATAATGTCGGCGGTTTAATGTTCGATCGTTATTTTTCAAAAATAAAACGTTTTTGTACCGATTTATACTTTTTATTTTTATATTTATTATTAGCGCCTTTGAAACAGCATGCAATTGTATTTGAATCAAACGATAAATGCCTAGTTACAAAAATGGTATCGACATAATCAAAAACCAATTTCAACTCTTAGATAATATAATTATCTATTTAATTTATCTATTTAATCGCACATTAGAACAAGGCATTTACGCAGTGTTCGAAATGTTTTTTTAAACCAAGTCTAAAATACTTGTATGTTTTATTTGGAATATTTTACACATTTGGTTTACAGGAATAGTTGAAAACTAAAAAACCACTTTGTCGCGTATAAAATATAAATTATAACGCACAGCTGTACAAAGATTCGGAAGTATAGTATATATATTAATACATTCGACATTTGTCAGCTAAGTTTTTTTATTTATTAGAGTTATCTATATTTTAATAACAGTTAAATGACCATACACTTCTTAAGTAAATTTACTGGGTCTTTTCTAATTTACTTATTCGAATTTATTAAAAAGAATAGGTTTACATGTACTTTTCAAAAATGTGCGTTATTTAACATTTAAGAAATTTTAGTCGAAGTTAGTTTTAAAATATTATCGGTTTACTAAATTCAATTACTCTATTTCGTAATTTACGTATTATACAATTTCCGAACGCAGAGTTTAGTAATTATTATAAAACGATGACAACATTTTTGACCAATAATCTTATTTAGACTATAGTTATTATTCGTTAATTTTTATAAACAACAATCGTATGCGTTTCGGCTTAGTAAACCTAGTAACAATCGTAATTTGTAAATGTATTTTTAATAAAATATTTTTGTCGTATAATTATATAAAAAGCAAAAATCGTTTTTCGCGTTAGAATATTAAATACGAAACATATTTCTAATTAAACGTGAACTCGTTTTAACACAAATCTATATAAAGTATATAAACGGTTTGTTTATAACAAATTTCTAATAACAACGAAACTACACACCGTTTCGTATTAATTACAGCGCTCGAAATCTTTGTCAGTATTATTGTCAATTAACAATCATTAATGTTTCGACTTTATAATACGAATATCCTCAACGTTTAGTATATTTGTAGATATATAAATAACAATCGATATACATCTTTTTATTTCGGTAAATAACATATATATATATATATATTATATTATTGCATTTCTATTCTTCTCGTTCGAATTTAATGTCTTAAAATTGTTATCATGTCACCATGTGTGTACTAAGAAATTGTCTACTTTGAGCACCCCTACTCAATTCGTATCATTTTCGAATATTTTCTTCGTTTAATCAGTCGATTTTGATAAAGACAGACCATTCGTAAAATCAGTACAATCAATTGAATTACGAAGTATCAATTTCAAGTTGAAGATGTTTAGCGCAACGACGCAACTGGAATAACTAATCGTTATTGTTAAATACCTAAGAACATTTTTCTTTATTTTTGTCAAATAAAAACAAATTATGAACGTAAATTTATAATTGCGTAAATAAAAGAATGCCGTCGTTTAGGCAGAAATTTTCTGGATTCTTTAGACAATTCTCTGCGCCGTCCGAATCCAGAAACGACGAGAATGCTTCAAATCGTTTTATTAATAAGTATCTTAGCGGGTAAATATTCTACGCACTTTGATGTTTTCTTAATTATTATTGTTATTAAATGTGGATATCGCATCTAAATGTATTTTCGAATAATTTTAGTCACGGCATCCAAAAATATGAACCTGTTATACTGCATGGAAGAACTGCACAAGAAGTACCATCCCAACAATTGGGTCCCATTAAAAATTATGATGTGGTATCATCTTTGACTGGCCCACATGGTGGTCTTGTTTCTGTTAATCAGACAGAAAAACATCTATCAGCGAATGATCCGGAAATCAATTTTATCGACAATCTTGAAGACGAAAGTGGTAAATTATCTCTTGTAGAATTAATGTCCGCCATTGGTCATGCAAATTTTCTTAAAATTGTTTATCACGTATTAAATATTTGCTTATTGTCATTTTGTTGTAAATTTAATAATATTTCGTAATTCCAGTAAATTAAATTGATTCAGCTATATATTTCATTTAAAAGGTGAAATAATAGTTTGTTATATAGATACAATATATTGTGTATTCCTTTTGTAGCAATGTATAAAGAATTTCATTCGATAAAATATGTTTCCTTAATATCTATAGTAAGAATTTATTCACCCACTGAAAAATGTGTATATAAATATTTAGAAGTTTATAAGAAATGTTTTAAACGAAGCGAACGCCGTTTTTTTTTTGTGAATTAACTTTTTAGTCTACTGATCATTTTATTTTAATAACTTTATAATGTATCATATGCATAGTTTTCCATATATATTTTTAAACACATTTTTAAAAATTATCTATTATTGAATCTTATATTTATACACCATAATATGTACTAGTGGTAATTAAAATGACAGTAAGAAAGTTTTTAATTGTAACTAATGATGGGTTGATTTTTTTATGTTTACTTTTATTAGTGTGATTTTCTTATTAGATAATGCAGAAAAGAAAACGAGTGGATCGAATACCGATGTAACTGATGGAACTTTGAATATAGAGTCTAAACCGAATATTTTGAAAAAACTTAGTGAGTTTGAATAAAATAACTTAATACGTTAAATTTCGTTCAATCGTTTTTATAATTCATAGGGCATCCACTAATAGCTGGAGTTGAAAATTGGAATGTCCCCCACATTAATGCATATGGTGCCAGTTCTTCTTTATATGAAGTGCATCCCATAACACATCGTCATACTGGTGATCCAATTGCTGATTGTTTTGCTATAGTATCCAGAGTAAATTCTGCCATTATGGTATTAGCTGATGGTGTTAATTGGGGTGTTAAGTCAAGAACAGCAGCTAGATCTGCTGTGCATGGTTGTGTGGATTATTTAAACAAAACATTATTTCCTACAAATAAAGAAACACCTAAAAATACTACAGTAAATATTTACTTTTTATAAAGCGTAAAATTGATTGAAAAAAAATGAAACTACAAACAATTTATCGATTAATTGGTTATTATAAGCTCTGTCAAAATTATTTGAAATATATTGACAACAGAGCTTAGATTTGATTTCCAAATTTATTTTAAACACCGTTAAAAATTGAAATTAATACATGGTCATAAAAAATATCAAAATTGATACATAACATCTGAACCGTAACTAATAAATAAAATTATCAATATTTAAAATTGAAACCTTTAATAGAATAAATAAATGTTGATAATGTTAATCGAATATAAAATTTAAAAAATGAAATTGGGATTCAGTACTCCTGTTGGTATATATCATGTATGACAAATTAAGATGGTCACTTTATACCATCCATGTGGTCTTAATTCATATTTCTTGATATGTTTAATTGTATAATAAAAATATTTTCTGTTTTTAATGAAATTAATTAAAAAAATTGTACGAATACAAAATATCGCTGTGTTTATCGAATAGTGTAGCTCTAAATATTAATTATATTACTATATTCTATAAATATATTTATGATATATATTACAATAGTTATAGATGTTTAATAGTATTTTTATTAATTAAAATCAAAATCATAAAATTATAATTGATATTCAAAATGGAAACTAGAAAATGTTAATTCAGTTTCAAACCCTAATTGAAAATAAATTACTATCTTCATTTCAGGAAGTCCTTGTAACATTACTGAGATCATTCCATGCTGCCCATAATATGATATTACAAGAAGAAGGAACTTTGACTACACTTACGGCAATTGTAGTACTTCCATCCACAGTTGATAATCATTATGTGGCGTGTTGTTGTAATGTCGGTGATAGTTTAGGTTACGTTTATAGTCCTAAGTATGGTGTAAGGGAACTTACACAGGGCTCACACGATGTTCATAGAATGAGAGATATGAGAGACGTTATGGGAGCTTTAGGTCCTGTCGATGGGCAAAATCCGGAATTGTCAAATTTGACATTGTCTATAACACAAGTTGATTTAGATGACATTGTCTTTATCACCTCCGACGGTGTATCCGATAATCTGGATCCTGTTGTAGGACACTTCACTGGTATGTCTAATATATATATAAATTTATTTCCATAAAATTAATCTTATTTTAACGTACAAATATGATTTTTTTAGGCCTCCCCAATATAGAAGCATATCAGAGACATAAACTTTCTCTGCTGAGAACAGAAGATTTAATTCGTAATGGAGTGTCTGGCAAGGGACCAGCAGTGAATACAGCCAAAGACCTGGTAACATTATTGTTGGACTTTGTGACTAGATTAACTGCTGCTAAACGCCGTATCTTAGAAGATATGGAAATATATGCAGATGTTAATGGAAAGCCATTGGCACAAGGAGAAGTGAGACAGAAAAGAAAAGAAATTATTAGAAAAATGTTTGGTGTGCCGGGTAAATTAGATCACGCCACAGTAGTCGCTTATAAAGTGAACTCAGAAAAATAGAAATTAGTTACGGATATATTTTTTTGTTTTTGTACGTTAATTTATTGTTTTTTTATTATTTTTTTTATTTTAACGATTTGTTATATTATTTGTTATTTTATTAAGAAAATGGTCATAGAATTTTGTAGGCACATGGGCAATCGTTATTAACTACTGCAAATACCAATGTGCAATATACGTGCTTTAAATAATTGTTCAAGTTGTACATTCGTGTAAACAAATTGTCCCATTAGTGAACACTTACGAAAGGATGTTAGTTGTGAAACATTTTTTATCTGGTTGGTATTTATGTTGCGTTTTTATTTCGATAATGCTTAGCAATTTATCAAATATCTATTAGTACAATATTGTGTCCGTCCAATAGTAGTTTGTTGTAAACGAACAACTTACTAAGTCAGTTTCTACGTTGTATTCAACTTATATTGTACTTTCTGTTTAGTGGCTAATTAATTCATTATATTGTGTTACGATATTATATTTTATTGTTTTTAGATATTTATATAACTAAACATTAGCATAACGTTTATTAACGATTGAGTAAAATGTCCGAAAGAAAACTATTTTATAAAAGCGTATTAACTATACACACACACATATGTATATATATACGTAATTGTGTTTAAATATCGGATAATTGGTACGCTTTTACTATTTTTATTTTTGTTTACTCACCATAAGTTGTAAGTGTACTTTTTTATACGGAGTTTATAAATAATAAGCGAAACAAAACTGAACGGCGTTGTTTGTCATCCACTTATTACCTACAGAGGATTTGTCGATTTTGTTTTTCTTAACGGTCATACTACCGCTGGGTAGTGCTATTATTAATACGGGGTAACTGCGGTCGTTATGCATGACGATCGTTCAATAATAATGTTTCAACAGTGTTGTGTGGAATCGCGGTACTTAAACGTCGTAACGAGAACCGTCTGTGTAGTAAATGAATACCTGTCGTTTCGTCGTGTGTACGTGTGTACGCTAATAATAAGCGCTAGACGAGAGGTACGTTTGTATTTGTTACGTCTATCGCGCGATCGAGGTAAAGGTAAAATGCGAGTGTTTTATTAATAATTTTGCGATTCGTTGACCCGGGTGCAGGCGTGTTAATTTCGTCGATTTTGTTCCAAAATTACGTAAACGTACGTTGTTTTCGGCGAATACACCCGGAATACGAACCATTCCCCCTTCTCGGTAGCGGTAAAATCACTTTCCTCCGTGGGGCGGACTAAACGAACTAAAACGTTTCCTATTCGGGTAAGTAAAAAACCGCCCTTCCCGTTCCATCTTCATACGCGCGCGTGATTTTCGATAATCGTCACGCGCGTGTCGAACGAAATTCGTCGTTGGCGCGTGTGTGCGGCGCGCATTGCATAACAGTCTCCGGACGTCGATGGCGTTTTCATCGTATTGTGACGTAATCGTCGTAATAACGTTCGTTTCGCACAAAGGTAATCGAGTGTTCGCGCCACGCTTTAATAATAATAATAAACGTCTCGTAATTCGTTCGGTTTGATTTATACGTACGTATTCAGGGTCGTACCAGGAGGGTTGCGTAATACGCCGACAACGGGTCGCGTTGCGATCGCCGTTTAAATTAAAGGTCGTTGAACGTCCCGAGCGACCGGAAAAACGAAAAATAATTTCCCGGTGTCCGGTCATCGCGCCGGTTGTCCACTAAATGTAAAGCGTTTGGCGCGAACGGTTGTAATCGTTTACACGAACTTCTCGATAACGACGAGTATTAACGGAACGACGATTGCACTTGGTCGTCAATAATCGTAACCGAAACCACAGTCGAGAACTGAAAACACGACCGTGTTCATTTGCCGCCGGTCCCCCTACACCACGCCCCCTCCGTGTTCCTTTTTACGCGATTTTCACCCGATGACGAAAATTGAAAATTGTTTAATCGTATCGGGGGGCTATCTTTGGATTATTATTTTACGTTTTCGACGCAAATAACGTAAGCGGGTTTTGGGCACGTCCGTTTTGGTAGAACGACGACGACAGTACGAAATAACGCGACGAACGTAAATTTGGCGTTGAAAAACACTAGCTATGTAAGAACATTCGTATTCGTGAGTAGGTAGATATTTATTATAAGTGTGCGATTGGTTTTGCTTTTAATCGCCGAACAATCGGTTACTATTAAAAAAAAAAACGCGGATTTTTCTCCTTACCAGGTAGAGCACGAATTTTCGCTGCTTTTCAATACGCTCTCGTATTACGACAGTCGTTATGTACGTTATTGAAAGTGACGTGTGTGTGTTCCCTTTTGTTACTCGCGTTTTTTCGCCCGTAATACGATTTCTAATAAATAGGATTTAAACGAGTTGGACGCGAGGTGTTTCGATTTCTAATGTTCTCCCTCCCCCGCCCTATTACAGGCTTATTTGGCCGGAGGCTATATTGGCTTTGTGAAATTTACCGCTTTCGGGCTTGTTGGGCGTGCCCCGTTCGAAATCGTCATTTGAGAACATATTTACGGTTGTCCAACCATAGGAGAAAAGGTTCAACCCGTACGCCTGGTTTGGTCGCGTGACTTTTTTTTTTGACGTTATCGTCAAATACGTATACCAGTTGAATGGGAGGGGAGGGGATTAAGTTAAACTGAAAAAATGGATATGAGCGCGTGTCAGCTACGAAATTGACTCGTGCGGTCTGTATTTTATTAATATCTTGAATATTTCGTGCGGTTGGGTGACGGTGGAGTTCTTTTAGCCGCCCCTGTTTTCTCCATAAATACGTTCCTGGTACCATCTAGGTCGTTCTACGTACTTCGGACTTGGCCACGGCGCACTGGTGTATAATTCAACGGATAACTATCGTCGGCGAATGGATATCGTCGGACGTTTTGATGGCGACAGGAGCGGTTTGGTTAGGGTGTTACTGTTGCGAGACGATCATGATTCCGACGCGCGTAGTAAAGTTCGGTTTTAGTCGAACGCGATGGCGATGTTGTCGAACGTCGGTCATCAATAGTGGCGAGTAAAATAGTTCGTCCCTTTTTTCCGTCGTGGGAAGGGTGAGGGCTAAGTTCTGTTAAACGCATAGTTTTTTCGCGAAAGAGAACAGCACGCTTGGACGGGGGACGCGATCGAATTGTTCGTCCGTAATACGGGCGAGGTGTACGACGTCGACGGTCGGTCTAAATACAAACGCGACGCGCGTGCCGGTCGGATTGGTTTTTAAAATTACGGCCACTACCGAATCGTCGTCCGTTCATTTCGGCGTTCGATCGGCATTGTCCCGAATACGTGCGAGTGATACGAAAGATCGCGGTCGGTCCGACCGAAAGAACGCCAATAACCGTCGGGGATCGCACGAGGTACCGAAATTACACGGCGGCGCGGAGACGTTAGAGACAAATAGAGTTCACGGGGCCCCGAAGCGATTGACGATCGAAACGCGGCGGAAAATGTACGCGTGACTAGTTATCCGCGTAGCGGAATTCACCCGCCGATAGGAATTAAACGTTTATCGTTCATAATCGGACGATCGGTGAACACGTCTAGCGCGAAAAATCGGATCACCGTCGACTTCGATCGGTCCTCTATTTCACTGCTCAATACACACGGCCGGGGGTTACGTAACGTACGCTATATATTTAATATTACCGCGTACGGCGGTTAAACGCGTCTAATAATAACGACGATATATTAACGTACGTTTCGTAAGTTGTACTTAGGAACATACGTACGTATTTATATCGAACAGTTTCGTATGTGTGTGCGCGAGCGCGCGCGCGTGGTTATGTAACGCGATCGAATGCAAATTTAAACGATCGTTCATTAAATTGAATATTATAGGTCAATGACAATGGCAATGGGTTATATATTTATATTTATTTAAAACGCAGGTGGTACGTAAGTACTTTGTACCAAGTATATTTGTTTCGATCGTGTTTATCTTTTTTCGCGTTATAATACGTCACGCGTGCAATTTCGCAAAAATCGTATTAAATCGACTGAATAATCTACCCAAGGTGCAGTTTTAACGAGATAAATGTATATATATATATATATACGAAATAACAATATCAACACCGCGTTATATAATATATAGCCCGTAGTATATTCGTAAACACAATATATACGGTCGGATAGTGCGTATTTATAGGAGGCGGGCGTTGTATAGTTGTTTTATACGAAAACCGCGTTATTAGAGTACAGCGAGCGTCAAATGAAGTATAGTTACGAGATTATTACATTTAATGTCGACGCTGGTAACGACTATAATTTTATTCATTTACGCGCGTAATATTGACGGGTACTTGGATTACGATTATATCTTTACCCGCATAACGTGTATATAATAATAATTCTATCTCGCTCCGGTGGCGTATTTAGATTTTTTTTTGTTTTATAGGGAGTGGTTCGGAATATATTATTCGTCATTCGCGAAGAGCAATTAACTATATTTACAAGAAATTACTACTAATATACATACATGCTCAGTACTCGTCGTGTACGTTATTTCTGACGTCGAATATAAATATTTGCGTAGTTCGAAAAACGATTTACCTACTTGAAAATCGATTCGAAAACTATTAAAATTGTTTCACGAATTCACGATCATAGCGTTGGGTTACGTTACACACGTACTAGGCTTTTGTTATTTTACCGACAAATTAATAATCGCGTAAACAGCAGTAATACGTTGTTTTGAAGGTATCGAAATAAAGACGAAAGTAAAAGCAAACACGCGCGCAGTACATTAAATAAAAAAAATGGTTTAGTATTATTTAGATTGGGGATTTCAATAATTATCCCTAGGTATACAATGTAACCACGTGGATATGTACTCTAATCGACGGTTGTTACCTATGTTTTATAAATACGTACAGCATTTACGATTACGAACTTCTAATTGCATAGATATTTTTTTGGATCGCCGAATATTGTCAGAGTTTTTCGTTTATTTTTTAAATGCATAGAAAGTATACGCAGTTGAGAAAAGTTCTTAGAATAAGCCTCGTATATCCCGGGAAATATATAAATAACTTTGGTTTTGTTTTCTTTTAGAAAGTTTCCTACACATTTTGTTCTACGTATTTTATTACAATTTTAATATTTTTATCCCTGTCCCTTATTCGTTATAAGTGTATCAATTTTTGACTTTTAGTCGACCATCTACAATTTCGATTATAAATTCTTAAGGAATTTACGGGATTTTAAAATTCAATAAATATTTTCCGGGTGATAAGTGTTTACATTTAAGACGCGATAAAATAGAGATCTACTAAAATGGATGTGGAAAATGTGCCTTGTTGGAGACGTTTTATTAGAAATGTTTAAGCCGGATAGTTAAACGCTCCTTGTAATCAAAGAAGTATTATAACCACTATATAACACGTATTAAAAAAATTAATTTATTATTGTAATAAAAATACTGGCATATTACCGGTTCCATTGGGCTACGTAAAAACCGATTTCTATGACCAAATATTTAAGTAATAATTATTCATAGACGGTATATTGAAAATACAAATGAAAATATACATTTATATTTATCGAGTTCTGTAAGTTAGCGTAGAACGAAATATGGGTTGCTATTTGTAAATTAAAAGTTTACGTTTTTATAAGGTGTAAAGGGTGTGTATATACTTTTGAAAACGATATATAAATAATTCTCCAACAATTTAATAATGAATTAAAGAGCGCCGAAATAAAATTTGCTTAAAATCATGGCAAATAAAATCGCTGGCTCAAAATTTAAAAAAAACACTCCTTATACATAGTACCCGACACAATACAAATAATAATAGTTTATTGTGTATTTTTATACATTTTGTGAATCATGTATAGTCGAGTATAAATGTAAAAACTACACGTACGATTTAAAAAAAGTTTTCTCAAAATTACAGTACAACTATATTGACTATAGATATAAGCTGGATAGTTACATACTATCGAATTCTGGGTATAAATATTAAAACAAAATTTATTCAACGCGTGATTTAGCTAAACGCTTCCTATTTGTGTAGATATCAATTAACGAAGAATACTTGTTTTTACGTAATATACAACACACTTATATATTTAAATATTTATAGCGTAAATTCTAATCGTATATCGCAAATAACGAACGTGGATCCCGACGAATTTTCAAGCTATATAAGCGTAATGTAATCAAATAAAAAAGCCGTGAATCCTAATTCAAAGTGTCGTTACAATATTAATCGCGGAAAGCTTGTTTTTCGCGATTAACCCTTTTTAGTATTTGTAGTAATTAAATAAATAATATTCTTCTTATTTGTCAGACATGTAAATAAGGGGTGGTCCAGGATGGTGATGGTTAGTATATTGATTATCTTGTTATATTGTTAAGATACTCGAGTCTACAAATTTTTAAGTAAAATGTCGATTAATTTTCAAAACAAATAATATTGTGGTATTTTAGCGAAGGTATCGTTACATTACGCACCTAAAAGCCAAAATCTTGAATTCGAAAAATAGTTATTATAATATAATTATACCTATTTACGATACATAATTTACGTATGGGCATTGAATATTTTTTAAAGGTAAGGGTGCATGAATAAATGCTGGCCACCAAATATACATTTTGGCCACCTCTATTACGTAATTCTAGCCGGGTACCTGTTGTAATAGAAATTCTCGCTCGTTCCACAAACACCCGAAAATGAAATCCTACGGAGTTTTGGGAATGTTTAGTAAGCGGAATAGTTTTTATATAAACGAAAGGCTTTTGTCGACGAAAAATTCTACGGCAACGACGCATAAGCGTGTGCAGCTTTTAGATTGAAACGCGACATACCGTTAAGTATAAATATAAAAAAATAATTTAATTAATAATACATAAACTATTAAAAATAATAATATATTAAGTAATTATAATACGTGAAGTACATAGGTAAAGTTACCGGTTCGTTTAAGGGCGAATCTGTTTTTAACGGTAAATATAGGCAACAGCCTTTTACAAGGATTTACTTCGCTATTTTTTTAACAATAAACAATAAACGAATTATCTGCGCCCAAACATTATGTATATCTATTATATTTATGTTATGTAATACGGATTTAACCGATTATTTTACTATCGGTAATTCAGCATTATTTGATATGGAACGCATTAAGAAAATGTTTGATATATTAATGACATCGTCGAATAGGGTTGCCAATTACTAAAATATAAAATGTAGGTCAAATTTTTTAAAAAGTTTATTTTTAGCCATCATTTCGATCTAAAGATATTCTTTACATCCAGTTTTTGATACCGTAACATTTTGCTTATCGGGCATGGAATATCTGTTGATGGCTTGAGTTTGCCAAGAAATAATATTGATAAATACGTAGAAACAATAAGCAAATTAATTTCCCGGTAGCTGTATAATTTTCTTTGATAATTGTTGAAGTTTTTTTCAGACAAGATGAATCCAGATTACAAAAATAGGTTAAAAAAGTTTCGGAATTACAGACGTCTGTCTATAAAACATAAACGGGTAACATATTTGTACTCGCCGTTGTTCGTTGAAAATTGATTTGTCGAGGAAAAATTAACGATTGCCCCATAATAATTAGTCCTTTGAACATTTCAGGCGTAGCGCACGTTGAACCATAGAGAGATACTCAGAAATACGATTTAAAAATCCTTCAGACGTCACTACACAGGTAAATAATATCAAACATTATATAAGTATTATATAAGGTTAGATGTAATAGCGGTGACTGAACTGTATGTTATGGTCTTATATATAGTGTCCGATAGGCAATAGTATATCGAGTAATTATCATTATTATTCATCACTGGTAGAAGTTTAAATAGGGAATACCAAATAGTCAATTAAAACACCGGCGACGTATTATGCGTCATATTTAAAATGTTAAAAATAAAATCGTAATATTATTCGTTTAAAAAAATAACTATAGAAGATGGGGTACATTTTACTAGAATTAATAATTCGTGAATTATTGACTCTAAAGTATTTTAATAACGTTTTACAATATTATTATATAATAGTATAATGTATTATACAAACGTGATCGGTATTACGTGTAATAAATCATAACAGTAATTTTTTTCCAATGAAGTTTTCTGTGTGGGTGACGATCGAAAAGATAGAAATTATTATAAATCATGTCGCGTTACAATTACGCAGATTTTAATTGGTTTTTAATTTGGAGGAGGAAATCTTGGGGATATAGTCGCCTTGACAGAATAATATGAACAAGAGGGGGGAATATGATTTTCAAAACTGAAATAATATGTCGTTTAAAATAGGACAGATGGCCTCAGTAATTGGTAGTTTTAAACATATATAAAGAATATCCAAACGATATAGAAACAAAGTTATCGATATATTTAAGTGGGTTTTTTTATGTTTAAGAGCTTCAGAATTTATAAATATTTCGTAATTTTTATGTCGAAACGAAATTAATGGTGAATGCGTTGTTGAAAATTAAAAATACACCTAGTTAACGTATATAATACATTATAAGTATTCAGTATAATATTCGAAAATAATACAATTTACAGACAAAGGTTAAATAAACAGTAATCTATTATAGTAATATTATGGTTAGGCGGGGAGAGTTAAATTCCTTTGGGTCGGTCAACCGTGATTAATTTGCGCTTCTTCCCTTAAACTATTATCTAGCACCCACAACGCTATTTATGATATTTAATCAAAAATCGCTATAAACTTGTAAAATACACCTTAGAAGTAGTAAGTACACTCTATACGTATAAGTGGTAATGATTTACGCTCTAGAACAGTGTCGGCACATACAGCTAATCCGTCACTACTTCTTATTTCATTTAAATTTTACGTAACAAAGTATTATGAAATATGTAGAGCTATTTTGTTTCTACATATATATAGTTTTTCCGTCTTTACTTTGGTTTTTAATTTGAAAAAAAAAGTTTTCGTAAAATCGTTTTGAGATATATATATATATATATATATATATATAAAATATATATAGAGAGAGAGAGCCAGGAGGTTGTGACAATTTCAGTTCAATGTATTATTCGAGAATAGTGTATTATGACGAAAACAAAATGTAGTGGTGTGTGACCTATGGACGTTCGAGGTAAAAGTTCACGTACGTAAAATAGTCAATGGGCAAAATTCGAATTCATGTTCCGCGCGAACCGTTCTACAGCGTTTTACGGCTCAGTGTGAGAAAAGAAACGTAACGATTTTCTTAGACATGTTGCGAACCAGGTAAAGCATTTACGACCCATTTTGTTTTTGTTTTGTAAATGACCGGCACCGAATGAAAATGGCCCCTCATTGATATTGCGCCTTTGGTATTATTGCGCTTCTGGCAAATGCCCCTATGCCAGTGCTTAGCTATATTATGTGCGCGGTTTATACCGACCTGATCGCGCATCCGTCTCCCTGGCACTTGTGAGTCGACAGCTACGTTTTCTGTTGACGACGACGACAATTCACGTATAGTAGTTTTCGCCGACGCGCGCGCGAATTTTCGCAATTTTACGACAGCGATTTTCGTCGACTTTTGCGAAAGGGGACCGCCCTAAAAACACGAAACGAAAAATGTTCGCGCGAAGGCAAAAAATAATGACGCGTACCACGTCATTACGCGATACGCGGTTTAAGTATTTACAAGTTATATTCGCGAAAGGCAGACACGCTTTACTCGTTGGTTGGCCATTGATCGGAGCCGTTCCGAAACGGAACGTTTTTCGTTTTCAAATTTTAAGCGTATTTCAACTAAAAAGCTTACCGTAAAAATACTAGCGCGTGTTTATATTTATATTAAATATATTACGTGAACACGAATTATTATTGTAATTTTTACGCGTATACGTAATACTGGTCTTACGTAAGACGTATGTAAGTGATCGTTCTATGCACGATAAATATAATAGGTTAGAAAAATTGCTGTATCGGATTTTAATTTTTTATACGTAGTTCGGAAAATAATTGTAATTGGGGACCACCATCGATTATGGTATTGTTTAGTTTTAAAATTTCTCGCATTTCTTAAAAAAAATGGGCCTCATTTCTACTCATTCTTATAATTGGTAACGTATTGCCACCGCGTTATGAAATCCAAAACCGTCCTCGAAATACACCGCTTTTTAATTCTCGAATTTCGTATATATATGTATATTATACGCAAATTACAACGACGCGTGATTTAAGTTTCCGAACGATAATATTAATCATTATTTTAATACGAACGCGTTTCTCGGGACGGATAATCGCGTTAGTCGGTGGCGGTGACGTTTGGTCTGGTGGCTGTAGCACGTGGGCAATATTATATAACGATGACGGAACGCGCGCGAAATGTCGATCACGTTTAAAATTGTTGCACAATTTTTTGTATCGTTTCGCCGTCGTAGACTATTCATTAATCGCGGCGACTGATACGCGACGACGATAATAGCCTCGTTATTTACGATCGTCGTTACCACGGCCAGTACTCGGCGCGAATTTTCGAAATTTCCGTCGTCACGTCGGGCGCGTGTTCTCCGCGGCCGCGTTGTAATTTACGGGAACTCTATTTTTCCGGGCCAATCACCCGCCTCTACATCCGAACGGTGGGCTAGATACGCGTATTTTCCCTGGAGCGGTTTCAAACCCACGTAAGACCCGGCCGTAGTTAAATATTATAATATCGGACACGCGTGCAAACGGCAATTACGTTCGGTCTATTTTCACTGTAGAAGGGACACAAAATCCCCCCCCTCTCCGTATATTTAAGTAGCATTACAGGCGTAAACATGAATTTAGACAGTCGAACAAAAAAATATTTAAAAAACAGAAACGTATCGCTTTCATAATCTCGATACACAAACATCGGGCGTTATGTAACAGTTTAAAAATCACTCATCCGCGTACCGCATGCAACACACACACACACACAAACACGAACATATATATAGATATAGATATAGATATTACGGAAAAACTATTTTCATTCGAAGTGTGTAAATTCTAAATTATATCTAAATAATAGTGTATTTAGTACGTATTATGTAAATATAATATTATCATAGGACATCTATATGCAATATACATCTGTACTACGCTACATGTCAGGTCAAAAGTTACTTTTTCCCATCTGAAGTTGCGATTCGTCCGAACCGTCGTTTAATGCGTTTTATTTTCATTCCTAACCGTGCTGTTATAAACGTTTCATACGGCGTGAAACGTTTCGATTTATAATATTCTCCCATATTTGATATTTCGTCCGAACGGGAACCGTCGTCGCGACAACTATTCTTTTTTTGTATCGATGGTACACGATGGCTTTTTTCAATAACAAGCGGTCGCGTTTCTTTCGAGAATTACGTCTGAAGTGCATTCGCGATCTAGCCGGGAAATGATTTGTCGGGCACCCTAAGCGTCGTCGTTCATTTCAAAACACGCGAGACGGTGCGCCGCGTCCGAGTACGGACAATTTTGATTCACGGGCAGCCGTACACTATAAATAGGTAATAAAAATTAACGGCGGCCGACCGAACGTTTCAATTTCTAATGGCGTTATCGCGTCCTACCACCTGATGTTACAGCGAATGACCGAAAACGTAGATTGGCGACAGACGCCAAAAACGTTTATAGGTTTTCAATAATGCGGACGTTAACCATACACGACCTTGTTAATTGTCTAGACTCATAAAAACCGGTATATCAATTGTTACGTTCGACAAGCACATTTCGTTACTGTTAATAATTGGCGAACGGTACTGATTTCGGATTTTCGCGGTAACATATATAGTCATTTTACTGCCGGAAAAATATACGCCGTTTTTCTTCGCTCGTTTGTTTCCATGTACGTCGTTTAATTCGCGTCGATCGTATTTGCGCCGGTACGTTTTATTATACGTCGTATTTTTCGTCTATATGGACGAACCGAACTTAATTCCGTTTTAATTTAGCGTTCGCGCCGAAAAACACGCACATTCCTCATTACTTACCACTGTAGGCTTAGAGTGGGGTTGGACGTTTCGTGTCGATCCGGGATGAATGTTTCAAAAAAGGAACTCACGCGATCGATTAGGTCGAAAATGGCGGGATCGTCGACTAGGCCGGTAAACCGCGGCGTGTTTGGCCGATGGTACAAATCCGAATCTACCGTGGTCCTAACTACCATCACCGCCACCACTGACGTCCGTACACGACGTACATTCCACCGTGGACCGTTGGCGGTTAGGTCGGACCGTGCAGCGTCCCCGGGCCCGGGTGTTCGGTTGATACCGCGTAGTCAAGGAAAATCCGCGTCGGTTCGTGTCGTGACGAGAGGGGGGGGGCCCCCCGTAGGTTTAAACGAGCGGACGTTACGTAAGACGCGGACGACGACAAAAAACGCATAATGGCCGTCGCCGGGCCACAACAGCGTCACCGTGTAAACGCGCGAGCACACACCACCGGAGACGACCTTGAACATTGGTCCCGAATCGAACGCGCGCGCGTGTTCCCTTAAATAACAAACAATAATAATAACACACGCGTATATTTATCATGTATTGTATACGACGCCGGAGCGATCGCCGGCCCCGACAGCCACGTCCGCACGCGCGGGCGTCCCCGGAGCTTGGTCGCATTTTCCGACGACCCGTGCGGCAACGGCGTGAACCGTTCGCGTGCGTATTTAAAAATCGCGTCTTGTTCGTCTCGGGGCCGAGTGGGTTCGTGCGCGCGCGCGCCCGACAGTGACCGTGCGTACCGCGGTCGCGGTATACGTAACGTACGTCGAAAATATGTGATACGTCTCTATTGTTCGCCACGACCGGTATTATGTAATCGCGCGTCGTATACGTGTACGACGACACGACGACTACGTAATATATGGGCGTTCGTAATTAGGTATCTATAGATAGGTGTATCGTATTTTGGGGCCGCGGCGAAACGTTCCGGTGACCGGCCGCAGAAGATATATATATATATAGGACGCGCGCTCGTGTGTGTGTATATTAATGTTTTCACGTTTTATCGCGTACGCCCTTGCCACTAGTTTTTCTACACGATCACGACGACACGTGCGGGTCAGCGGGTCGTCTCCGTTCACGCGGAAAGTGCGTATCGTCGTCGATTCCGCGTGTGGTGGCCGACGACCAGGCGGGGGCGGCCTATGGTGGTTAGCGTTTTGTCCAGAGGTTTGCTGCGCGGCTCGAGTTATCGTGTTTTTGGAACGTTTCTCGACACACACCCTTCATCCTTCTTTCCACCAAGTCATTACGGTCGGAAATTAGTACGACCGAGAGGCGTTTCCGAGGCACGTCGAAGGACGGGCAAAGAGGTCTATCCCTCGTCTCATCGATCAATTTGTTGTCACGACGTACCGTACAGATCGTAATCGTCAAGATCATGGCAGATGGAGGGAAAGGGGGGGTAACGCGTTGAAATTCATTCGACCGTCGAACTTCGCGGATCGGTTATTTGTCGGCACGTCTCGTCCGAGCGCGTTCGAGACGAACAAATGTGCTCGGGAACGAAAAACGGCGTCCGGATTTCGCGCGAATTTGTTCGACAAACGCGTTCGTCGGATTCGGAACGCAAATCGTACGGACGACCAACGAACGATATAAAACGTAATCCGCCCGGTTTAATAATAGTATTCCCTTAACCGATACGTCAGAATTTTTAATGAACCTTTGGCGTTCGTCGACTGCGGTTAAACGAATTCGGTCGATTTAATTTTAATGAGTCAAAAGAAAGTCGTCAACTTGTCGCCCTTACCCGCCATCTCCTCAGCCTTGCGTATATTATTATAACGCGTTCTTCCCGGCGGTTTTTCGTACAACGTTTCTGGAATACGATGTCATCGCGGCGTGCGACGGTAACCACCGACCAAACATGTTCCGGTCTGCAAAGAGTGAGCTACGGCGTTCATGACGTTCCCGCCACCCACACCCTTACACGACGCCATTGTACCGCCATCGGATCTACGTTCATATAATATATTATGTGCGTACCGTTTAAAGATAGAATGACCTATACAAGTGGTTTGTACGTATTAAATTACGCGCGGTTATTTTTATTCCGACGCTACTATATATGTTTATATATATATATAGCCAAATTTAAAGTATGACATAACGTGACGTTGTCCGTGGAATTCTTTTGATTTCATCTCACACAATATACTATATATTATAAACAGAGCTTGGAACTTAACGCGCTAAAAAAACAACGAAATACGTGTAGGCGTGTGCACTGAATAAAACGTTTCGAATACGCGATTATTCATTTTTGTCTAAAACGGGCATTTGTATTTTGGAACGAACGCGAAACACCCGTAATTATTTGTAAATCGTGTTAATATATGCACAAACATACAACGGCATGTTTGACACAAAATGTTTAACGTTTCTAATCGGAATAAAAATATAAACGACGGAAAGTTATTATTAATTATAAGTAAGCGACGGTTCTTTTTAAAAACGGAATTTTTTATTATCGAAGACATATTACGTAAGACCGAGCCGACCATTACGATCCGTTCTCGGCGCAGTACGATTCAAAATATAGACGGCACGACGGTACGCGACGGTTTTCTATTTATAAATTATTTAAATTTGGGTTTTTTCGTGTTCGACTTTTTTCGTGTTGATTTACCAACAAAGTACGAATTAATCGTATAAAAATGTTTAACTGCGTAAAAACCTTTCGAATTTAGTAAAATACTTGCCGTATATTTTTAGATCCGAACTCTAATATCTATTAACAGTACGAATTCGTGTCAAATTAATTGAAAAATATACAACTTCGTGAGAAATACGCGAATGCATGAAATTTTGAACTTCGATTAAAACATTTATACAAGGTCATTTTTATTATGTTATACATATATATATATATATATAATGTACTTTCGACGAATATGTTTGCCATTTATTCTGCGTTGACTTCAACGACTCGACGGAGTAGGTTTATTAAAGTTCGTTCAACGATTGTTTCATAAATTGGCAGTTATATTCTGTGTTCAAGTTTGTAATTTGCTTGGCGAATATTTTTACATTTTTATAAAATAACGCTGTGACAGGCGTCGAATCATAAATAATCGTTACGATTGCCATTCATATTATTATTTCGTTGTTGTTAATACCAATGTAATATGTAACTGCTTGTTTGGTTTCTTTGTTTTTGATATTATTACCGCATAATGCTTAATTAATTGAACTTAATCTAGTTTATACATTATGCAATACGAAAATACGTTAATCCAATCGTATATACAAAAAATACATGTATAGGTTCACTGACTGAATAATAAAATATGCGATGCTATAAATCGTACGTTTAGTAGGTACAATAATTCAAATTATGTAATAAAGATCTTTATAACTTATAGTCGGGCTAGTGAACAGAAGAGGGAAAAACTTATAAATATCACTTACGTACGTCAGTAATTATGATTAAATCTGAAACAACATCGCGTCCTATATTGCACTACAAATAATGTAAATCCGTTGCAACGAAAGTGTGCGTCGAATAATAAGACAATAAAGTACGCGTTTTACGTAAATAATATTCTTTAATTTGGAAACAACGTTTGTGTGTGTACGCGTGTCGTTTTTGATCGCCGAATACAATTACTTTTCGTATTAACGCACGTTGGTACCGTGTCGTTATATTTCGCTGCAAACGTAATAAATTAGGAACAAGCGCGACTCCGTAATTAAAATGTACAACAAATTAGCGTATGATTATTGGCCGACGATTTTAACGATTAAAAAATGTTCGACTTGTTAAATTTGTTTTATAATAATCGTTATTGGTGAACGGTATTCGAAAATAAATATAAAAAATTAATTCGTATTTTTATAATTCTCGCGGTCTATTTCCTAATAATTATATAACAATATTGTTTCGATTTAAATAGCGACGAAATAGCGTTATTTACGATTACACGTTTAGTTAATCGTCAAGCGCACATACAGACGCAATAAATGTGTACAGTACGAGTACGTAAAACAACGAAGGGTACGAGGATAACAATTAAATTTTTTATAACGCGAAAATACCGACCATGTCGATTTTGGAATAACGATTGCTAATACAAAAGTATTTAAATACGTTTCGTTTAAAAGTTACCAGTTTTTATTGCTTCATCATTACGCACATAAAATACACAAATGGGATTACGTAAATAATAACGCACGTTAATAGGTTAATACGTTAATAAGTTCGATATTTAAATATCGCGTAATAATTTTAAGTTTGACGAGAATGCGTTAAAACATTTTAAGTGTAAATATGTTTAGTTCACTTATTGGGCGAACGATTAATTATAGTTACAATTCGTTTTGTTTCAATTGGCCCGTGGTTCGTTAAACGAAATTTGTTCAAAAGAAATCAATAACGAAATTAATTTTATTTAGCGATATTCCGGGCTTCGTGTTAGTTATTGTTTATTATACTTTAGGATGTATCACGTACGCATAACACGAATATATCTGCCGTGTTCGGGTTTGGGGTAGGAGAGTTATTTTTACGTCATCAACCATTCGACCATTATATAGCATACTATTATGTATATTTGATATAGCCACGTAAACTCCTACTTTGATACTTCAATCGCACCTATCGTACGTACAATGTTCATTGTATTTGTAATTTTTAGTGCGTTAATTATTTACAGTATTAATAGTGTATTACACTATTAGAAATAGTTGTGACACCGTTTTCTACGGTTGTATTACAATTTCGTATTTAATTTCCGTAACTATAAACGGAGGTTTGACGAACGAGCTGAAAACCAACCACATTTGCTAATAAATACGTTCGGTGAGTATTTACGTGTTATCGTATTATGTAATTATTAAATACGTCGGAATCTTAAATTTTGCCTATTTCCATCGAAACGTGAACTATTTCTTTACGTAACTATGGATACGGAATTGTAATAGTAACGAATAATAATATTAATCGAACGATCCGTAGAGTCGATTTGATTTATGTATTAAATTATTTCGCGGTATTTCGACAATTTTATATTATTATTTAACCGTTTCGACGGGAAATATTATAAATACTGTACTTCGTCTATTACGGAATTTTTGCAAGGGGTGGATTGACGTACAAAGATAGTTTATGACGATTCGGCGACGTACGATAGAATATTTTCAAACTAAACGCGACTACTATTTTTAATAAAATTATTCCGGAGCTATTGTCTTGCCACAAAATCGTAATCGAATTTAAATACTTCGTACACCGAAACGCTGACGGAATATTATATTTTTCAATAAGTTAATTCGAGTACACTATTGTGTGTTATGCGCTATATTTGTATTCCATATACATATAAGACGTAATTAAACGGAATATTTTTTGCGTCCGCCTATCCACCTATTGTAATTTTTATTGTCGTGTATCTGTTACTTGTTATCAATTATCAACACCATTGTCGAATAGTCTATTTATAAATATATATTTCGACGATAATTTTTTAGGCTAGACCCCTAGAGATATCATTGTCAGTGTAATATTATTATTATTAACTATTAAATTGTCGTTAAATTAAAATAATGTTTTACCGACTACTTTATTGTCTTGTACGCCTATTATACAGTTCGTAAGATACGTAGCCCATAGTATTAATCACGTATTGTTTTAGTATTAATGTAAGCGTAGTATTTACTGTAAATGTCATATCGAATTCAATTTTACTGTTAATCAAATCGCTTATACAATACGAATATATGTTTATCGGTTCGTAATAATCAGGAGTATACCATATTGGCGTAGAGTAATTGTATTTAATTTATTTTAAAGTATTCGATCGAAGTGTTGCGTGGCGGTGGACTAATTAATGATCGCACGCGTTTCGAAAAACGAATTCCTCAGAAACGCGAACGTTTTTCGGTTACGTTGTTTTTTTTTTTTAGATATTATTGTCTTAAATATATAATCCTGCGTATTAAATCTTACAATCCGAATATATCATTACTTCGACATCATATTTTAACTATTGGTATTACACAGTTACTATTGACATTTTTCACGAATAATATAAATTTGAAAAACTACACCGTAGTACACTGGGCACTGTTCGAATTCTTTTTTTTTTTTGAAAATACGACGATTCTTTTTATTTTTTTCAACTTTCAAAATATTTACACGGTGTCGAGGTCGACCGTGTTTACCGAGGCGGTTCCTCCAGGACTGTGTCATTGCACTTCGGGATGGTTGATCCCTGTGAGTATTCCAAACAGGAATATCTGGGACATGTAATTTTTGGTCATTATACTGCTGTCTGCGACGGGAACGAGCAAATCCCTAATACGTTATCACTATATTTTCATTGGCCCGTTTACTTTTTAAGCGTATTAAAAGCATATACATTTTTATAAGCGTAGAACATAAGAGCGAAAATGCATAAATATTGTATAACGTTCGAAATGTCTGTATTATTTAATAATGCACAATTAAAACAATCGGCGTAATATATTTTATTACGAATCAATTTTTAAAAGCTGTAAATAACGTTGTAGTCGTCATTAGAGGAAGCTACCAATATTAAATCGCTAATTAAGTTAGATTCAGAAAAAACCTGTTAAAATAACACGTATCGTTATGTAATATAAGTCGTAAACTAAAAGTCATTAAATAAGTTATTCGTTTAATATTTAAATAATTAATTTTTTTATAAAATATAATTTGATAACACTCGATCGCTTATTTTCTAAGTAGATCATTAATCAGTTTAAAAACGCGCTAGACAATAGTTCGATTATTCGTGTTTATTTATATAATATTTATGTAATAACGGTCGTTATTCGTTGCGTTTTGATTTATAATTATTTCGATTAATTAAATGATATTTGAGGATTATTTAAAAAAAAAAACACGTTGTTCTACGCGATTTACGGTAAACTATATTAACCGACAGCTGTTTTATCTTAAATCGATTTTAGTAATTATTTGAACGTAGAAATTTTAGGACGCGATTAAAAGTAATAATATTTATAAAAAAAAAAAATAAAATATTAAGCAATAATAAAATCTCTTACGCGAAAGAACGAGTACGTAATATTCATACATAATATTATCTAGAATTTAGGCGTTGTGAATATGCAACACATTGTCGTACGTGTTCGGTACGAACTATATAATTACGTTATTTGTTTTCAAATAGTTGTATTATGTAACTGCATGAGTCACTGCCAATTGTTAAAGTAGTTTAGTTATTATGTTAAATTTACTGTTAGTGTTCGAAATAGCAAATAAAATGTATTATAATCTGTTAGGATAAGAAAATAAAATCGATTTATATAATAAAAATAATATATATATTTAACGAAACTTCGAATACATCGGATTTGATTAAAATATCAGTGACAAAGGTGTATTAAGACGTTCCTCGTTGTGTTTTATAACATAGATAGTCGTAATTTGTATAAATCAATAATATATATTTTTGATTATCGTACGAATATCGTATTCGTGATTCAATATTAGTTAAAAAGTATAATACGAATTCGTAAACAAAACAAACGCGTAGACCGTAAGTATCGTTTCCTTTTTTAAATCTAGATTTGAATGTATTATAAAATTAATTAATACTCACGCTAACGCTAATGTTAATAACAGTTTCTTGTTTATTATTTCGTTCCGATAAATACGCGTAAAACTAGCGATATTTTAGGTACAGTTTTTTTGTGAGGCGAGGGAGAGAGGGAGTACTGAATCGTATATACTTCGAATATTTACCGTTCATAGTTATATTTAATATAAGTATTTTACTTAGTAATGTAAAAACGTCAAAACCTCATACAGCATCAATATTTATCTAGTTTTATTTATATAATGTACGTTAATAATTTACCTATTACATAATTTTGCCATTACTGAGAAATATTTTTAAATCATATACGCACCTATTATTGTATTTCAATGTCGAAATTCAATAACGATTATTACTGGCAACGGTTTAAATTTAAAAAAAGAATAATAACACTTCGTATCTATTCAATACTTTTTCATTCAAAATCGATCGCTAATGGATTATAGATAGATAGTATTTGTTAAATTTTTTCCATCTTAAGCGTTCCTAATATAAATATACGTCGTACGTTCGCGCCGAAATATTAATTAGTATGTACTCACGTATTCTATACGAATATACTATTGTAGACAATGTTTTTCTTTAAGCGGAAGATAAATATTTTCGTTAATTTAATTAACGTTAAAATAAAAAAAAATACGTAGAAACAACAAATAAATCAACGAATAACAATGACGTATATATATTTAAAATAAATTGATTCGTTATGTCGTTAAGTTTTTGCAGAATCTCTATAGGAAGCGCGAATTATTGAATCGATATATAAATATTTTCGTTACGTAACCGTTAATCGCGTTTCTTAAGCTAGTACCAACGTGTTTCAAAATTAAATATTATTTCACGTTTGTACCTATAAAAAAAATATATAAATATATATATATATTTATAATTTATTGTATATTATGCGTTATAAGCAATTCCGTTTATTTTATGTAATCCATTTTCGTCGTTTAATTTTCGAATTTGTTTTTGATTCGTTCGCTTTTTGTAATTAATACGCGTTATCGATATATATATATATAAAGGAAAAATTTTATTTTCTAAATAAAAAACTACTACGCCGCGTCATACGCATTATTTGTAATTACGCCTCGCATAAATAATATAATTATATATATATATTATCGTATTAATTGATAAAATAATTTATTTTAGAATTATCGTAACAACGAAATTACGTAATATAATCTATATTATCTTATATGTGCACATCGAACGCACTTTAGATGCTAGGAAATATTGTCGTAAAAATAATAACGGTAATGAAATTCGATAATTGCGTTTCGATTTCTCGTAAGATTCCCATTTGCATTCCGATATTGGAATACGAAACATTCGTTAATTTTACGCGGTATAGTTGAACGTTTAAGCTTAAACTATTTTAATCGTCGAAGATGGGGCCAGACTTCGAGCGTAATCGAGTTAATTAATTTATCGACAAACGCGAACCAAATCGAACATACGGCGACATATTGCCATCACTATATAATTGTAATTACCGATGATCGATAATTAATTTTTAAAAATCTCGTATATTAGATGAAAAAAAACGGAATTTATTCGTATTTTTTTGGAATATATACACGCCTACGCATTTCGGTGTATTCATTTTTTAATTTAACAAGCGTCGCCGGTATACTACTGCCGTATATTTGTCTATGGTCGTGTATATTCCTATAGCTTACGGAGAGCGCGTTAATCAATTCTTTAGTTTCGGGGATCGTTTTTCGTCTAGTTGTCGTACGTAATACGAATCGATTTACTTTGGTCGACAATAAAAATCGTTCCGGTGTATCGCGCCTATCGGTCCGACCCTCGGAAGGGTTCGTCGACTGTTTTTATTACTCTCAGTCGGATCGCGGTTTGACAAAAAAAACGGATTTACGGCTTCGTCGATTCGTACACCCGTTGGTCTTGTCTCCGTACGATAGGACGGACGAATCGACGACTTGACGAATATTAAAACGTACGGGCGTGGGTCGTCGACAATGTACGGGAATCGGAACGTTTCGCGGTTCGTTACATGGCCGGCGCCTGTGGAATACCCGGAACGAAATACCGGCGTTCGATCGGACCACGTAACGTCCAAAAGACGGGCATTTCAAATCGACAAAAAAGGTTTACGCGGATATGTCGGATCGCTAGCCAAAAATCGTCGACCCCGCTCGTGCGGATCGTGGCCGTCGGACGCCCGCGTAATTTCCGCGTCGGTATTAAAATAATTTATCCGGGGGTACGAGGAGGGGAGGGGGTGAGGGGGGCACGCGCGCGTTACAATAGGCGCGTGTGGAAAACGCGTTTCCCGCCGGGGCGTGGACACGGGAAAACGAGTAAGGCTTTTTTCCCCCTAGGTTTTTTATTAGATAGGTCGCGTCGCCGCCCGTCGGTGTCGGAAACGCACGAGCGTTTAGTACGACGTCGGGTCGCTTGAAGCGCGAGTGGGCTTCTTCCCCCCTCCCACACACACACACACACACACACACACACACACACACACACCTACACACACATACATACACGCACAGAACAAACGCGTGTTTTTCCGAATCGACGCCGTAAATAATCGCGGTAAACAAATTATTCGTCAGACCGAAAATTCCCGAAACGTACGCGGTCTATATTTATACGCGACGAAATTTACGTTCCGAAAATAATGGCCGTCGTATGGCCGCCCTCGAGTCACGCGACGCGGGAATCCAAACGGTCGCCAAAGGAGCCCGTCGTGTCGGTCAGTGTCTGTCTCCTCGGGACTTCTCGCATCACTCGCGCCGGTGCTCTCGTGTCCGCCAATTCGTCGATAGGTTGGGGTCCGTGCGGCTCGCGCGTCGATAGACCGTCGATTTTAAACGGCCCCGCGCGAAAATGTCGCCCGTTGTCGGGCAACGATACGTTCCCATAACGCGTAAATGAGACGTCCGAGGAATTTTTCTGGCCAAGAGGCGCGAGCTGTGCGTGATGTGGTTCCTTATTTCGTTGAAATCACATTTGTCCGACACAGACACGGGAACGAAAATTACCGTCGTCGATTCCGTCGATCCGAAGAGAAACGGACGGAACGGTTCGGACCAACACGGTCCTCCGGTTTTTGGGCGTCCGATTTCGGCCGTTAATTTTTCTCACCGCCACTCACTGTACGTTGAACGCCACTACCCGTTCACGATGGTATCGCGGTCAGTAACGGTCCCCGCGACGCGGTATGTCGAAAACTCGCTATCGTTTTTCGATTTTCCATTCACCGTTGTCGAAGCCACTTCGCCGTACTTGCGAACGCGCGTTGTCTAACTTAACCCGGGCACCGTCAGCTTTCCAACGAGCCGTCTTCCACACCAATCGGACTATCCATCGTTGAAACGTATAAACATTATAAGAAAACTCGCGTCTGTTCTGACCGATTCTGTATGCCCATATGTGGCGAGAAAGACTAGGGGACGCGAATTGGTTCGTCGTTTCCGTACGGCGAATTCCGCCCGACGCCGGAACGACGCGTTTCGCGTATGAATATATCGCCGGGAATTCGTCTCCGAAAAGGTTTTCCGATTGTGTTTACCATATTCACTCGCCGGCGATATTTCGCCGGGTTCGTTTATCCACGGGGACATCTTCGGGCGCCGAGTCCGTCGGACGTTGTGACGCTAACGCGAATCCGGACGAAATAATAAGAAACATCCGTCGTATTCTTTGTACAGAACCGACCGTGTGTACGTTCTCCGGCCGTGCGATCGCCAATTTAGGCTATTATGGATCGCGTACCTAAACGCCGTGGCTTACGCGCTTCGTAAGTTCCACGCGTATTTTACGGCCGTGCCGAAACCGTTTATTGTACCAAAGATGGTTTCGGTTTTGAACCGCGATACCGGACCCAACCGTTTCGTTCGTCGTCGTCACAACATACTACGGACGTTCCCCCGGAATCGAGGGCCCGTCTCCACGTTCGCGTCGAGAGTTCGGCAACGGACGTCGTTCGGGGAACGGCCGCGGCGTTATCATGCCGATCACGGGGCCGAGTGGCCGACGAAAGCGTATTCCGGAGGTCCGGTTACCGGCGTACGTAACCAACACACGAACGATAATGACGGCGAGTGCGTGCGCGTGGTTGTGAAAACGGTTAATGGGCGTCCCGATAAATTAGCGTCGGTTTATTCGTCGTACTTGACCTGGTCGGTGGGCGAACTGCACGCGGCCGCCGGTTGCGGTTTCTTCTTCAGTATACCCATATTTTGGGCCGTCTCCAGGAATATCTTGTGTTCGCTGAGCGCGGCCAACGTCTCCCGGTCTTTCTTCTGCTCCTCGTAGTCCCGTTTCATTTTCGCCCGCCGGTTCTGGAACCACGTGATCACCTGCGCGTTGGTCAGCCCCAGGCTGGACGCGATCTCGTCCCGGTCGGCCGGCGACAGGTATTTCTGGTACAGGAACCGTTTCTCCAGCTCGAATATCTGGTGGTTGGTGAACGCTGTGCGCGACTTGCGTTTCTTCTTCGGTTGCGTCCGCGAGTTGAACAGGTTCAAGTGACTGGAACTGGCGTCTGCGGACAAAAACGAAATCGTCACGTACACGCGTAAACTATTAAACGTACGACGGTAGAGATCGTTCAACCGTCGGTACCCTACACACACACACCCCTCCCCTCCTACCGGATCGTGTTTTTCATACTGATATGACGGATATATGGGCGCCGGTTCGCCAACACCGGCGTAACCGAATCCGGCGGGTGACCGACGACCGGTGGCCATCCATCCTAAACGTTCCGCGACGGGCCTGAGTACGTTCGGACGGATACGAAACTCCGGCGAGTTATCGCGCGAACATAAACGAGACTACCGCGTCGATTGCCGAGACGGCGTACACGAGAACTGTTCGCGTCGTCCGCCACGGAATCGTCGTCGGAACGTGCGTTCTCGTTCTCCGTTGGCGAAAATCACGCCGGCGCGGTCCGTTGCGCCGGTCGGCGATACGTTCGGGGGACGCGCCGTGCCTAACCGAGCGGATACGACTGGATGGGCACGAGTGTACAGGGGAGCGACGGCGGTGGGAGGGAGGGCGTTAGGTGCTACGATAAAACGTCGTTAACCGAGGAACGCGATAAAAACGAAACGCGAGACGTTTAATTACGAAAAATCGTCGGAGACGCGCGGCCCGTTTATTAGGAGAAAAACGTGTAATAAAATGCGCGGAAGCGCGGACGGTTGTTTGTGGGACGGGTGGGGGAAACCGGGTGACCGACTCGCGTCGTCCGCTTTATTGCTCTCGTACGAGGACGAGGAAAAAACCCGAGCGAAGCCGACCGAATTCCACAGCTAATTTGTAATCTGTGAATTTATACGAGGAGCCGTGTCTATAGGAATTCGTAATTTAACTAACGAGCGAACGACAACCGACGTCGTGTCTCTCTCTCTCCCTTTCTCTCTCTGATTTAATAGCCGAAAAATATTTTCGAATATAAAATCGCGGCGGCGCGACAGTGGACGCGAAGGCCGACCATATTATTATACGGTCGTTTACAAGTCCGCGGCGACGAAGACGGGGCGCTGCGTGCCAGGGAATAGTGGTGGGCAAACGCGCGTACACTTTCACGGGCGTAGGTTGACGTAATAATAACGAGATATTAAAAAAAAGTACGGGCAAATATTTTTTGACGAGCGAGTAAAAACGTCCGATTCGATAACAATTAAACCCGCCCGGTCCCGCACTGGTCCGGCTAAATAATATTCGCGGGTGGCGAAAGATTCCTCCTCCCGTCGTCGTCGTTATTATTATTATTATACCGCTCTCTTTTGTGCCCGAGTTTTGACGCTACCCTGCGCGCGCGCGCGCCCGCCGTATAACCATCCAACCCCGCCGAACCGATGTCACGGTCCGGCGGTAATTACGACGACCGCGGTCGCTTCTTCACACTTATTTTGATCCGTGGCATTTCACTTCGACCGGTCGGTCGGCGCGTACACACAGAGAACGCGTATTATATTGTCGTTGCCACCCACCCAATTGCCGCCACCTCAGCCTCCCCGACATCCATCGTCCGAGCGAGCAGATCTTGACGAGATTTCCGTCGGTTGTTTTTTTTTTGGACCGGTCGTCGTTATCGTTACCGTTATATCGGTCGCGCCGAGATAAACGTTCATTTTTACGGTTACGGCGCGTACGCGAAACGAACGTCGGTCCCCCCGCGGTTATAGTTATAATCACGCGGTGGTAAAACACGGCCAACAACGGCCGCGACTCTTCCGCCGGACGGTCCTACACCGATTTTTATCGTCCGGCTCGTCCGCGGACGGTACACGCTATTTATATAGCGCGCGCAACCGTCGAATTCGCGTCGTTCGATTGGAAAACGCCGACGATTTGACCGTTGTTGTTGTTCGACGGTGGAGGTTTTTACCGTCGAAAACGACTCGTGGTTAGTTTTCTCCTTCGATTTCGAAACACTCGCCGAGAAATACGCGTGGGCCGGTTTCAACGCGACGTACGAACGCGTTGAAAAGGAAACGTACGTTTTCATCGAGCAATCGAAAATGAACGAACAAAGGAAACCGAAACGGTTTAAGGTGTCCCTTTTTTTTCCGAATACAACATAAACAATCCCTTCAGATTCTTCCCTCATCGGCCAAAGTGAGAACCGGCGTAACAATCGTCGCTTTTTTTGTTTACTTCATCCCGTACGTGT
>JAIPRN010000852.1:21098-62938 GCA_025469175.1 Geopemphigus sp. TES_GeoC_2020 | reverse complement strand
TATATATATATATATATATAGTAATTTAGGGATTATCCATAATAATAAGTAAACAATACAATACATTGTTCGTAGCAATAAAAGGGATAAAACAATAATTTGCATATTGTTTTAGTTGTAACGAACGCATATTTCGATTATGTGTATAGTGCGTTTTTACCATTGATTGGTATGTATCATTAATAAAAAAAATGTTATCATAATTTAACAGGAATATTATATATAAGAAAAATATCGATTTTTAAAGCGTAATACGAATATAATGTAATATAATATAATAATATAATCATAATGCAATAAATAATCGTTAAAGCGTCTTATACAATATATTAAAATATACACATAGTAGTGTATGTTAATTGTTTTAATTTTTTCACGAAGCGTTAAATATATTTTCGAATACCTTCAAGCTAAATGATATTTAAAAAAGGTATTACTTTTTATAGCGATGGAAAGCGTTATAGAAATACATATTTTTAATTTATAAAGGCAATAATTTGTGTTTTATTTGATATTGAATAATATCCAAATCGATATTTTATGTATTAATTTACTGACTATATTATTATTAATATATTATATTATTCGTAAGTAATAAGTTCTTTATAAATGGTAACGTTTTTGTTTTTGTATTTTTTTTGCGTAGAAAGTTCCAAAGTAGAAGGACCAAAAAAGTTTTGTGAAACAAATACAGGTCTGAATTCACCATTGGAAAATACTTAGAAATAACATAAATAATTACTAACAATATATTTTTTTCTACATTATTATAGAATGTGCGGGTAAGTATATAGGTTACCTATATTTTCAATTATTACTCTATATATATGCATTTAAGTAGTTATAATAATCCATATAAAATAAAAAAACAAACTCGGAGATGACTTAAATGTAATTCAATAGATCATTTAAAGTATTATGTTAACATATATATATATTGTAAAGAAAATTTTCAGAATAAATCCTTTTATGTTGTAAATGAAATATATTTAAAAATTTAACGCAATTATATAGCGTAGATTAATTGCCATATGTTTACTTTTATTTACACTAACCTACTGGATAGTCGCGGGAAAATATTACTTTTTGATATCACATTTACGAGCGTAAAAATTGTTACGTTTAATTTAAACAGGTATTCTTTATTTCAATATACCAATTGATGGTTCATAATTGCTTAGGAAATTGTTTGTTAAATATAATAATTTTTATACGAAAATGGAGATAATTTAGTTAGTACTAAAAATTATAATAAATATTTCTATACATTTTTTAACTATATTAAACCTGTTTAATTTACTAATAAAATTCCAATAAAAAGAAATTAGTTTACTTGAATGTTTTAGATTTTTCTAGTGATTAATCTTCAACTCTTCTGACGACCGTTCGAGAGATAAACTTTTATACGGCTAGTCATTCTTAGTTTTTATTAAGTTTATACCTACAAAAAAATTCCCGATTATGTCGAATAAAAATTATATCCCTAAAGTATTCCTTATTCGTTAGGAAGTATTAGATTTGTAACGAAAGTATAAGTATATTCAACAAATTCAAAACCAGTTGGTCTTTCTAAGCAGTTTCGCTGTTTAAGTAATTACTTGGATTATTTAGAAATGTGTTTGAATACAATTATACAGTTATTATATATATTAAACTCGTGTATTTATAATCAAATTATATTTGTTCTTTATATAATAATGACTGTGATACAAATGTGATATTATTATTTAGAACAAATCATAATAAATGGAAATATGAATAGTAAGTAAAGTTATTCCTTAATTTTTATTGTATGTCGAACAGAATACACGTATTATTTGCCATACATAATTGAAACCGATTGAAACCGTTCCCCTCGCGATTTCACCGTTTCGTAAATATTTGCCGACATACGTACAATAAGTTTAATACGATACTAGGTTACCTTAAAATTTACGTTTACAAATGTATACTCGGATAACGGATAGCACGCACAACTATGCGGTTAGACAAAGGAAATATGCCCAACGACAAATATCGATGCAAATGGCGGTGGCGACGTGATCACGGGCCGGCCTGTTCCACCTTAATCTCAAAGTGTCCGTATTGTTGGAGTCCGAGGCACGGCTACCTTCATTGGTCGATGTATATCCAACGATGAAGACATGGTCGGGTGACGCTTTAGCCACAAATTCTGTTACCCGGATCGTTAGGCAACGTGAGAGTGGAGTTCTCGGCCAACGGTCGGCGGTAACAACAGGGGTCTTAGGGTGCACGGATGGTCGTCCTGGATTGAGACGTGCGTCTTTGGCGGATGATTCGTCGTGAAAACGGCGGTTTTTGCTGTACTACCGAGGAAGTCCGATAACGTAGGTTCAAATTATCCGTGTTCGCGTAGAGGTCGATCAGGACCAATATTGCGCGTCCGCTCGGTCGTTGTCATAGTCGATTCTCGCTGGTGATGGTTGTGGTCTTCATTAGTTTCTTCAACTTGGCGACAAGTCGTTTGAATTGTCCCTTAATTGAATTGTACTTAATTGAAGAAGACGAAATGTGACGGTCTGTGAAACGCGTAGCGGTATTATTTATGCCGGTTCGGTTGGTGGATCCTGTGATTTGACGGCCATACACCCGGTACAGGGATCCACCGAATGTCGCGTGTAGTTGTTTGGTGCGCGTGTGCGTTGTTCTCTGACGTCATATTTTTGCGCACCGCCAAGTAAACGAGTATTGTGTTCATTAATTGTCACCCATTTTACGGTATAATTCGGTAAACCTTGTATAAACCTTTTTCAATATATTTATTCGTACGTAATCGATTTAATAATATAAAATATGAAGCGTGGCGTGAGTTTATGTATTTTAAGCTGTCCTATTACTTTCACCGTGTAGGCGATTTCAATGGTGAAAAAGCATTCAGATACGTATACATTAACCGTAAGTAATTTAATTATTCCACAGTTCAATTTTGACGTACGTATATATAATATTTGTTTGTCGATGAATCGACTGATTAAAATAAAGTCGTTGTCAAAGTGTGTCGTCGTGATAATATATAATTGGATGTTTACTCGTTATTTCACATTATCGCGGTAGTTTTCCATTTTAACAATGAACTAATAGAAATAATTCTATAAATTATAAATAATTATTTATTATAAATTATATATTATATTATATATATATATATATTTATATATTTGTTTTGTTTTGACAAGTCAACTACCATTTAAGAATTGTGTAGGTTTTTAATTAAAATTGTCATAATGTTGTTGTTTGTCTTTGTAATGTTAATATTTGCATACGACCGTGAAAATATATTTTTTATAAATAGTTTCGTCGACAAAAACTTTTTAGTAAACGGTCCATTAATCCAATATATCAAAAATATATTAGCTAAAAGTAATAAATGTGTAAACGGTCAACGATTTTGCTATCCTACTATATGCTTAGGGGTGTTTCGGTAATTTTCGATTTTTTTTGTGTCTTTTACGTATTAAACCATCTTAATGCATAAATATAAAGTGAGATTATTTTATGGATTATGGCGTATTTAAAAGAACATAAGCAGCGATATCATTACAATGAAAACACGTACACATATTTAAAAAAGAAAAATATTTTGTAATAACTCAAAAAACAAAGATTTAAAAAAGAAAGAGAAAAGAAATAAAATAATAAACGGGGTAATGTAAAAGGGTGAAACTGGAATGAAGTGGGGGTGAATTGAAGTTTTTTAACGAGTTGTTACAGTTCATGTTCGGGCTTGTGAGTAGGAGAATTATTTAGGAACGTAATTGATAATCGGCGTAATGGAATACAGCGCGAACAATCAAACGCAATTAATATTAAAATTGGAAAAATAATAAACTTATCTAGTCGACCGTGCTCGACTTTTTTAGTCTGGAAACACAACGGATCGTGCAAAGTATTGAGAGAAAAGGTTGGGTGGGTTCCTTCGCTTTCCAAATTTAACGACAATGTCAAAAGAGCTAAAACGTAGATATGTTGGTAGCGAGTAACTACATTCGTTCCTCAGAATATCGACACCTTGAAAGTAGTTAATGCCCGTAGCTTGAACGTTCTCAAGCGCACCGTGCTTGCGCCGACGAGAAACTTCCTTCTAGCGTTCGAGGAAACGAGAGACTTCTTTCTGCTGGTTTTCGGGAGTAATTTTTGTCTTATCAGCGTGGTCAATCGACGATGGCGAATTGATTACAGCAAAATAAATGACTTAAATATCTATATTGATTAATTAATGTAATTATGACTTGCGCGCGTATTGGTTTATTGTTTTTCATATTTCTAGTCAATACGCATAATACACACAGCTCAGGTAACTTTTTTTTCGTCGGTAACATAATCTTTATTACTTCCTATATTTCTACTGTATCTTATTCACGTCGATTTCGTCGGAAACGAGATGGCAAACCGGTTCGCTCGTTCAACTATACATTATCTTATTTTCTTTCCTTTTAAAATCCTGTATTCTGACATCTTGAAGATCTATTACAGATCTATCTGGATTGCTCGGCAACACAAGTCATTATCTTCTCCTCCATCCTATGCTTCTTGGCACATTGCCATATTTGTCTTTTAATCCGCTTTTGCCTATGGTTCTAGGATCTCAACCTGTCCAGACGTTTAACAATCTCCTTTTCCAGACAACGTCTTGGTCTCATAGTCTCCGCCTCAATCACTCCTGTCGCCTCTTATTGAATTCCTTTCTTTTTCATACTTTGCATTCTGGCGAGGCTATATATGATCTTAACCATATTCTTTTTGTCTGCGAATTTCTAACCGTTTCCAAAGTATTCCTCTTTTTTCCTTTACGTTTTCTAAAGTACTCATTCCTAGATTTAAAATTAATTTTTAACTCGTGTTCATACCCCTCATCTCTTTCGTCATTGTTTTCATCACTAGCGCCGGCTTCTTTATTTAATTTCGCGTAATTGTTCTTTTTTTATAATTACTTTTCGTGCTATTTTAGAGCTATAATAAAATAATTTACACGTTTCATATTCCATATTATATTAATAGAAACATCAAATATTATCATATGCTTAATGAATATAAATAACGAATTTATCGAAAAATTCGAAAATTTTCAGTAATATTACGCGAATATATCAAAGATCTCTTTAACGATGCTCTTGCAGGTAATGATAATTTATAAACGCATTTAATAATAACCTCATGAATATGAGATATTTGATCATATTCAAATCTCACGGAGTTTATTCGAAATTATCTAATTTTCAGCATTCAATGCTAACGACATAATTCTTAGCCCAATGGAATGGTGTATGGAAAACATATATGGTGTGTATTAATTTTTATTTAATATATTTCAAGGTATTTGATTATATTATTTAGGGTGTATTGTCGTTACTCTAACGTTGCGTGGATTTATTTGAAAATTAGAGCATACTTCAAATGTTCTTTACACAAGAAATTCACATCACGAAAAATGTGGTTTGAAACCAATGAATATACAAAGAATAATGTATCCGTGCTTTGTAAATGACTGTAAACAGTTAATACACGCGTTTAATTTCTTCGCTTATTAAAATATATTTTTTACATTGTTTTTTCTCTGTTAAGTATACAATTCAGCTATTTCACCCGAATTACATTAAATATTGTTTAATCCGGACGACTGATAAAACGAATAAATATGACGTAGTATAAATTAGTTAATTATAAATAATAGATAAAATATTTATTACATGATTATTGTCTATAGTGTCTTTTGATTGATTTAAAAATAACTATCGTAGAATTCTATAATGATACATCGATTTTTATATTGAAAATTAATCGCGCTATTTGTATTTATTATTCTAGACTTCATCCCAAATATATTAGGCAACGAGAAGTATCTGAGTTGCATTAGTAATTAAATAGATAATTTATCGTAAATTAAAATTTGTAAACATTTTTAAAGAATTTAATTGTTTAAAATTTGTATCATTATTATTTAGTAGCGTCCCTAATTGATTCACGTAAATTGTGTAATATGATATTCAGAGTGTTTTAAGTTTTAAGGTACTATATTACAGAAGAATGGTTGCTATAACGAGGATATGCAACATAGAATTAAGTGTAGGTTGATGAAGTGGAGAGGAGCGTTTGGTATTTTGTGTAATTAGGAGAATTTTAATTAGGTTATTAGGTAGATTTTATAAGACGGTGGTGAAATAATAATGCCGCATGGATTAGAATATTGGGTCATAGATAAAAGAGTAGAAAAAAAGTTGCGTGTAACAGATATGAGAGTGTTAAAATGGAGGAGTGGATTGATTAGAAATGATAAAGTAAATTATAAGCGTATAAAAGGTAGCAGGTAAGGGTACATACAATAGGTGATAAAATACAAGAAAATAAATTGAGATAAATTAAGAAAAGGAGAGATAAATGGAGCGAGAGTAACGAAGAGTATGGAGATGGATTAAGAAGAAAAGCAAGCCCTAAGAATGGGTGGTGTGGGTGATATAACGTAATATGAAGTTGGCTGGTGTGTGTGTATGTGTGTGAATATATGGTAATCGGGTGAAGTTCAATGTAAAGACAAGGGCTGTTGACTTTATATAGTTTGGGGAAAGTTTAAGAAGATATATGATCAGTATAGAACAAACATTTTGACATTGATTTTGGTCTTCCCTTAAAATAAAAATTCAATTTCCCTAAATTCGCAATTCAATGTCATATCCGAAACGATATTTTTTGTTTCGTAATAAAATGGACAAACATCTTCTTCGTATTATTATTTTATCGATACAATTTTTTTTTAGCTTTATTGAACGAATCATATTTTAAAAGTATGTCGTTACATTTTTAAATTAACGTTTTAATATATTTATATTATTTAGCGACGTCGTTAAGTCTCAGTATATTAGCTTTATTATATAAATCGAATATTAAATTTGTTCGTAGGTAATGAAACCGTTTTATCATCACTGAATATTGGATATTATAAAATAAGTGAGTAAATTATATTCGATTATTTCGTTTAATTCATTATACGTTAATGTAGCTATCATTTGTATATTCCTAAAAAATAAGCGTTTTGAATAAAACGAAATATGATTAAATGTACCAAGTTTTTGGTTTGTTTATAAATAAAATTAATTTTAAAACGCTTGTTATACGAGACATTGACAATGATGACATTCAATAACTAAAAGTGACATTTTAAACTTAGTTCACAGGTCTTTTATTATTGTAATTTTTCGATTTAGAAAACTATAATATATTTAAAAATAATTTTTCGTTTTAAAATTATGAATTCCGTTACACACTCGTATGAAAAGAAATAATTCAAACGGGCATTACGAATACGAAAAGATAAAAAATGTATAACGTATACTACTGAACGCTTTTAAGGGGTTAGGATAGGCAACCATAAACGATATTGCAATTGTTGAGCTTCGAAGGTAGGCAACTTAACACACCGACGTTTCCGATGACGAGAACGTGAACATTTTCCGGAAAGAACAAATTTATACGTTTAGGAAATAGGAAAATAGAATTTAATTATCTGACGAAATCGGATGCGATGATCGCAAGAGTAATACGAAATGGGTACAATTATTTAAACGTAACTTAAAACTACTTCAGAATGTGTAGACAGTCGGACGGAATTCATACAATTGAGCTATACAATATGATAGCATGGTCGGTTTAAACATTCAAACTGCAGTCGATGGATAATTTACGTTCGTGATTTGGTATTAGCGGAGCTATTGTGTATCTAACTGCTATAATAATATATTAAGCAGACTTTGTCCGTAACTTAATGATTCATAAATAACAGTAATACGAACATATAATGCGTAAACATTGGGGAAATTCAATTAGGTAAATTAGGAATTGATCAACGGTTGATAGATAATGTTATGGAAAAACAAAACAGGATTATTGTAGTGTATCAGTTCAGTTTGTATAATTTTTTGATTTTGCGACGTCGAAAGTTAAATAATTTCGGTATTTTTGTTTTCTGGTATAAATAATTTTTTCTATACGCCACGTAAAATTATTTTGTAAATAATTTATTTCGTAAACGTTTAGCGGTGGTTCAATGAACTTCCCAGTAATCACAGTGCATTAATAATAGAAAATTGTACATGTTCGAATAATTATATATATATGTCTGTGTTTTTTTTTTTTACACGAAATAGTGATTAGGTCCAAATTTACAGGTATGTTATCTGTAATATAACGGTCCGAAAAAATACAATTCCTAAATATTTTATAAATTATTTCCTCATGAAGGAATATTTTTCCGAGATCAAAATTATGTATAGAATATTATATATATGTTTAAAAGTATAGTTAAAAATAAATTGATATTTAAATTTGTGTACATATACATCACAATACATACAAAATCTTTTTTAGTTCAATATCGCTTTATTGTTGATTATTAGAACTTCTTTAGCGATCATTGTAAAAATACGTAATTTATTATTAGGCAACTTTTTGTGGGTAATTTATTTATAAAACGGTATTATCCAAAATTATATATATATACATATATATATATATATATATATGTTGCATATAATTCTTTAACAATATAAGTAATAAATATTTTTTATATATATACGTATATTTTTTTTTAGATATTTCAAAAAAATATTTTTTTTATCTGGTTGAAGCATTTTTACCTATTGTTCGTACGTATAATTTTACACAAATACTACAAATATGTATAAAAATTATGAATTTTCAATGTGAATATAATAATATATATATTGTAGCGTGTAGTAACGATTTTTTTGTTATTCTCACACAACAATAAGACCACTATTCAATAGTATAGTATATAATGTTCATTTTTTTCGTTTTAGGTCGTTCTAATGCAGTTGGACCAATAGAATATTGTTATAGTTTTAGGAAAACATTTGAAATGATATCTGTTGAAAATTTAAGCAACTATAACTTAATTCAAATCACTAACGACCAATACAAACCAGGTAATAATTAATAATAGAACGATGATTTTTCGTGTATATTTCCTGCGTTTCATAAACGACAAATAGGGCGTGAAATAACTCAGATATTTAAATTTTCCGAAACGGAAAGGGTCACACTCTTCTATCATTTATATTGAAAACATTTAAAATTAGTTAAAGGTATTACACATACTGGAAACGTGACGGTTACTTTCTGCCGCCGGCACTGAGCAGTGGTGTCTAAATGGCGTCGTCAACTGGTTTTTATATTGAAACGCCCTTTTGGATTTATTACATAATTATTACATGTTTTTATATTTTAGACTTTTAAATGTTATTCGATCTGCGCGTTCGACGTATTTTTTAATAATTATATGGAATTATAGGCCACCTGGATGATATGTAGCGTGGTGTAATTAAATTTCCGAAAATTAATTCGTTAATTCCATATTTCTGGTTGTAAAATGCCATTCTTCCTTCTGTGTATTCGGCATAGCGTGTGGCGGCGCAATTCCTTACGAGTAGTTTTATAATAAACGTAACTAGTTTTAATTTAGGCCATCTGGATGATATTTGCTATGGCGCAATTAAGTTTCTTAGAGATGATTCCGACAACGCGATACAGGCAAACGTGATGATTTTTTTATTTAAGATAAATTTGTATGTTTAGTATATTTATATCGACGATATGTGTATATCAATACGGTATTATCGAAATAATACGTTTCAATTGTTTATATTCGTTAGGTGACGTATGTAAATAGTTTGATAACTTTAATTTCGTACAAATGTTTCGTTATTATTTGATAGCGTTAGAATAAATATGTAATAAAAAAAGACTCGTAATTTTTAAACGCAATAATAACTATTCAATTCATAATGAACTAATCGAATATACTTGACAATATCCAATTTAGGACTAAATCGCGTCGTTTTAATTTATAGATATTTGGCTACGGTAAAGCGTAATGTTAATTTTTTTTTTTCAAAATTATTTCGGTTCAATAGGTCCAGAACAGTATTGGAATTATCCAAATAATAATAGTATGTAGAAAAATGATATTACTATAGAAGTTTGTTTTCAATTATAACTTTTTCTTTTCCTGACTTTGTATATCCGTGTATAATCTGTTTACGTTCAATATGTCGCACCGCGATAATAAATAAATACCCGGGTTTTTTTTTGTGAAAAATGCGCAATTAATAGAAGAGGAAAATTAACCCTATTTAACGTCCATTGTTATTTATCGTCGTATTTTCTATATCCGGTTAAAGGATTAACTTAATCACGGGCATTGCCATTTGATATGTATGTAAGGAGGGTCACCTAACGTACGGGGTTCGTTATGTTATATTTTGTTTTATTAAATTATTTTGGTGTACAAGTTCCGGCATATGATTTGAATTTCAATCAACAATGGGGATTCGCGTCTACCTCAGATTATTTGAACGTCCACAATACAACTCAAATTGGCCATAACCAAAATCCAACAGGTAAAGTTAAATATTGCGTCGAATATGTCTTAATCGCCTATTTAGTATAATTATAGGAGTGGTTTGTACACATTTGCCATCTGTGTGAGATAATTATATACTGCGTTTGAAAAAGGAGAATTGCTTCTCTTATATATATTATTAAAGAACCACTTGCAAATAATGTACATTGTTACAATGATTATCGGTGGTTCCATTTAACCGAAACGCTAAACGTTTATTATAAAATAGTATTTGTAAAACGAGTTTTTATTCGACGAAGTTATTCATAATATTGAATAAATAAAGAAAATATACCGAAACAACGAGTTTTATTTAACGTATCTATATACTCTACGATGGGTATGCAATATATCGTACATGACTGTTATTTTTGTAATAACTCAAAAATAAGGAAGTAAGTCCACTGGGACAAGGGGAAGGAAATGCTTATTTACCTATGTGTAGGTGATCAGGCACTGTTGGGAGATGTCTTTGAATTCTAGTGAGTTATTACGGAATTATTTTCGGGATCGTAGATACGAGAGTTACTTAGGAAGTTTAGTATTAAATAATTAAATCACTTACTTGTCCGATATTGTCGGTATTTCGAGGAGTTCAGGTTTCGTTCTAACGTTTATTAATGTGCATTTTTTATACATCGTTACAATGAAATATGTTTATTATTATAATTTTTTTACTATTGTGTTTTTTTGTGAATATTGTTAAATTATATCGAAATATGCATACACTATTGATTTCCACAGTTTATATGTAGATATCATTTACAATATGTTTCGTGGAAATTAATGTGAAAGTTAAACGAATAAACTGTTTTAAAACTAAAAGAAACCATACATTATAAATAGTAATGACATCGCAGAACGGTTAATTTGTCCTTGCACAGTTATATTATATGTAGATATCATTACACGAGGTATGTTCAATAAGTAACGGAAAATTTTTAAATTTCGCGGGTTTGGAAAGTTCGATTGTCAACATTTTTTTTATTATATTGGCACATATGTTCTTTTTTTTATATATTATTGGCAATATTCTTTACTGGCCCAGAATGTCTAAAGACAATGATTCGGACCAGTGAGTCGTTATCATTAATTGAAAAACAATATTTACAAAAACGATCATCCTTAATGAGAAAGGCGAGCAACGTGAGTTATCCCCACGTTGTTTTACCTCGTCGTCCCCCCATACATCGAATCTAATTTACAATAATTCTTAAAAACTAACACTTCTTAAGAACTATTACACGAATGGTGCGTGGTGACAGGACAATCCCCTGCCACGGGGCTGACATTTACATCTTTCTTTAGATAACTTTAAACTAACACATGAGTGGAACGAAATCAGGACAGTCTACTGAAACGGCGCCACTTACATCGTCCTTTACAAAAATAAAAAGAATATAAAACGATTCTTCTTCCCGATTTAGCGGCCTAGCCACTACCTCCTCCTGCGGCCACAACGACATGACCGAGTTGTCACGCCAAGAGTCTGTCTCTGCCATTCGGTGACTTCCTTCGCCATAATCACCGACTCGGCGAATCGGACGACGACGTCTCAGTAAACCTGAGATTCGAGCATGTGCTCACCCAGATCTCCCAGGCCAAATCCTCCTATCCGACGGATTAGCACGTTCCATTCGCGGTCGAACGCTGAGAGGCCTCAGCAAAAGAGCGTGTGAAAACGCGCTGTTTTTCTCACTGTAGCATACATACACCTAAAGTATGATAACATTTTCAGCCGTATTCAATGTTCACTTTTACCGCTAAACTTAGACGTATTTTTTGAGTTCGGCGATTTTTATTTATTAAAAAAATGGCTCGAAAACGACAGCTCTTTAAGGTTTTCTTTATTTTTAGAAATATAAAAAGTCACTCGGAGTGATGTCTAGCGAATATGGAGACTGGGGCATCGTTACAGTTTTATTTTTGGCCACAAATTCGAGCGTTTTTTTCGGATTGCTTCAGGCAAATGGCGTTGAACTTATAGGTAATACTCTATTGATCGTTTGATCTTATGGTAAGAATTCACAATACACTACCCCATTAAAGTCGAAGAACACAGTGAGTATAACCTTGACGTTTGACCGCTCTTGTCAAGCCATTTTCGGTTTTAGTGATCTACAATGCCTCCACTAAGATACTTCAGCCTTAGTTTCGACGCCATATCCGTAATCTCATGTTTCGTCACCTGTTATAACACGTTTCAGTAATTTTGCATCGTTGTCGACTTCATTTAATGACTCCTGAGCAACTTCCATTCACCACTGTTTTTATTCGAAATTCGGCAATTTCGCTGCCACGCATTTCATACATAAAACATCCGAAAAAATTTCACGTCATGAGCCAATTGATATGCCAGCATTATCAGCGACTTCTCCGATTGTGATTCGACGATCATTCGTAACCATTTCTTTCACTTTTTTCACATTTTCGTCGGTTGTTGATGTGCTGGAGCATCATCTTCAACGTCATTACGACCATCTTGAAAACGTTTATATCACTCGTAAACCCTTGTTTCACTCATAGCAGATTCATCATAGACCTTTGTTAACATTTGTCACATTTTGTTACACTTTATTTCTTTTTTACGCAAAATTTAATACAAATTCTTTGATTTATTTTTTTTAACAAACAAAAATCGCCGAGCTCATAAAAACACGTCAAACCTTAATGGCAGCCACTTAAAAATTGAATAAAGAATACAGCTGAAAACTTTATCATATATATATTATTGTGGCGACACAATGAAAAAAAAATTTGACAATCAAACTCCCCAAACCCGCGAAATTAAAAAATGTTCCGAATTTTTTTTAACACACCTCATATATAGCAATATCGTTCGCTACAAAATGTTGAGTATTAAATACTAATGTACATATATCGCCAAATAAACGGATGATTTTGAAATGATGGAAAAAAATTAATCTGAACCGTGCGAAGCCGAATATATCCGCGTATATATATATATACATATTATGTACAATATTATTATTACTAATATTATTATTGCTCAGTATAGCGAATAAACTAATTGAGGTACGCGAGCAGAAGCCCTTTATAATTTACAATCGTATCCTTTAACAATGTATTCGAAATTAACAGATATATATAATTTTGTTTTAATCAAAATTGCATTTTACGTCGTAATCAAATTTTGATAGTCGAATTTAATTTCATAAAACATAACGGGCGGTTATTTAATTGGAGATTGGCGATTGTTTTTTATCTCTTCGATGGATTATTTTTGCGACGTACCAATTTGGAATTTACGAACTTGTAGTTTTGGTAATGTGAACGTATGCAGTTTACTGATTTACACGAAACGCTGCGTAAAAAAGTTCACAAATTTCAACTAGTTATTTAGTTACAGATACGGACCGTGAACTAATATCAGAACTAAAACCTAAAATATCTCACGATTTACTACTAATCGCTATATAAACAACGCAAGGATACCATCAACGATAATTCGTTGACCGAATTCGATTGCTGCGACACATTTATAATAAACCGTTTAGACTAAAAAAAATAGAATTGCTTATTGTTTACAGTTACGTTCATATGTTGGATAAGATGTAAATAACGTCGAGATTTCTTATGATTTAAAATAAAATTTATACGCATTCAAATTTATATCATGAATCAAGTTTCGTGCATTTGACAAAAGATTAAAACGCCTCATAATAAAAATGAAGTCCTGTAGCTTATGTACACATCCGTTTTTTACAACTCATTATTATTATTATTTTTTTTTTTTATCATTGTTATTATTATTATTATTATTATTATTATTATTGTTATTATTATTGTTATTATTATCGTTATTATTATCGTTAACGTATTCAGGATATATTTTAAGATTTTGCGCTTTTTTAAAGCATATTTCGAATTTTTTATTTTAATTATGTACTAAAATGAACTATTTTAATTGGGTCAAAAAAATTATTTACATTTGTAAACTGTTTAATATTAAATAACGTTCATGATTCATAAACTGTAATCGTTGAAATATGCATTTTTCTTTTTATACACTTTAAAAAATGCCGAAAGCGTTTGCTTTATTTTCGAATCTCAAAAAATTATACCATATAAGTATTATCGATCGTGGAAATATGTTTGGAATTTGTTCATTCTTTTCGTCAACGTTAAATTAAACATTTTATGTTCGTTAATTTTTCTCATTTTACGTATTGGCATTAGTAGCGAAAACTTTCATTTTTCCATATAAAAAATTTTTATTTTGCCATATTTTGCCAATATAAAATATCGTTAAATACCAAAAGGCGTTTTCGAAACAAAATTTTTTAAAATTTAGTGGTTTCCCCGCCCCTCACCACCACCCGAATCGTTTTCGATAATTTGCAGATTGTATCTGCGTTCATATTGTAATACCGGTGTACGTTTCTCGGTCCTAATTGTTATATCGCACGTTGTTATTGCACGTGTCCGTGTACAAATTGTTTTCATTAGTCATATTACGTGTGTACATATATATATATTTGTTTTTTCGTTTTGTTTTAGCGCAAGCGCCGAAAATATTCGGTCGACGCTACACCCATGCACACATAGAGTTGTTAGTCCCGCGGGATGAATACGGGATATGATAATATAATATGCGGCCGATAGATGCGTTTTAATACGTTACAGGGGGTGAGACAATAAAGTAGAATTACGGGCCGAGATTAACTTCAGGCCGAGTACGCATTTTATTATATTGTTGTACGTCATTGTCGTAAAAGTGGATAATAACTGTATACAATACCCGCAGAAAATTATCGTGAACGGTCCGCCCACGTGCGCCACAGCAGCCGCCGTCACTCGTTGTAACGCGATCGTTCAAACGGCGGACGGAAATACTTACGCCCGGGCAATTTATGACTTGCCTTTGGTTCACCCCGTCGAAATGCGACAGAAAGTGTCGCACACGCCGTACGTATTCGCTACAGGTAATTGACACTGTTACGGTATTAAGTATAACGACACCGCGGTCCATACCGATCTACAATCATTTGGCGTACACATCTAAGCCGTGCGGACGCGAAACTCTTTGACTGAATGGTCAATTACGATACGTTCACACACTCGGACCTTCGTATATAACCTGCCCGTCTTAGTCCACTAGTGCTCCTTAGTACTCCGATTATATACACGCTTATCCGTATATTATATTTATTTTTCGGTTTGTCCTGTTTCGTGTTCGCTTTGGTCGTTCTTCGTTTTTTCTCTACAAATATTATTTCAACGACGTTTTTTTTAAATGTTTGATTTAGTTATCGTCTATACTACCACGGTGTGCTTATAAAAACTATCGGACTCACCGACACTTTATATAACGTTATTTTAGTTCAGCTCAACAAAATCTTTGATTTAAATAGAAGGAATCCTTGTTCAAAAATACCGTCAATTAGCCACTATTGATCTCAGTTTTATTTCTTCGTAACTGTTGGCGTTCTCATCAATGTTCGTTTCTAAAAATGTTAAATATAAAAACCCTTTTCAAACCTATAATTACCTACGTAACTATAATTACCCCGTGACTATCATTTACTTCGTTTTCTCTTCATTTACTATTAATCCTATCTGGCCCCCCTTTCCATCAATTCGCTTGTAGTCTTCCATAGGTCTTTTTCATACGACGAATAGTAGTTAAACGAAAATCGAATTTCTTTATTTAACTGCCGCTTTTATTTCGATATTTGGACACATTCGTAAAACGTTGTTAACAACGTTACATTATTGTCGAAATACATTTATTCGAGAATTATTCGAGTAGCGATTTCCATACGTTTTTCGAAAATTATTATTTGGCTAGTAATTTAAGCGCTTTTAAAAAAGTATTTTTTACAGCGTAGATTGAATTTCAGGTCAAATTCAATAGCCCGCAGAAAACACTGATGCGTGTATATTGGTTCCACAGTAATATTATTACGATTTATTGTTCGTTTCGTAATTTTTTGTGTAATTAGCCGTGGTCCGTCGCCCTTACCTCGCCCCAGTAAGTTTTATATAATATTGCGTAGAGACGGTAATACGAATATTCCAAACGAATACGTTTACGATGTATTCACGTTGGACATTTTCGCGTATCGTTCGTATTGGCGGCGATGCCGTTACCGTAATAAAGAATTGTATTAAAGCCGTTAACCGCGTCAACAGCGCACGGACGAAAACGTTCGATCAATTAAACGAAGCGAGATTTTTGTATCCCAGCGGGATCACTCACAAACTGAGCGACGTCAAGGGCAGCTACATCGACAATTTGCGCGTGGCGTACGACGCTATCATACACGTGACCCATTGCTCGGGTCCTCATAGCTACATTACCATGGTGGCGACCAATTACAATATTGTGCAGATTATGTCCACGTTGTTGTGGAATTTTATCGACAACCGCGACAGTTCGGCGCAGACAAGTGGCGACAGGCAACGCGCAAACCCGGCGAACAACGTCGATCTCCGGATGTTGGTGCACGAGTCCGTATTGGAATCGATCGCTAACGAGAACGCAACAGAGGTCCAAGAAATTGCGGACGTAAACAACGCGAAAATCGTCTTGTACGCCGTCAATTGTCCGTTGAGCACAGACCGGGTCATCCAAATCGTGGCTAGTCCATCGGGCTGCTTCAACTGCATCGAAGAATTATTGACGCTCATCAAGTCTAAACCGAAATCGAAACTGCACATAAATCGCTACGACCCGTACAACCACGCGTTTTACACGAGGAATTGTCCACGAAACGCCACGAACGATGGAGCGCAGAGCACGCGAAGAACGAACGTCGTGTTCCAACCTGTAGTCCATAACATTAATTAGCCACGTTTTTTTTCTTACGAAGACCGGAGAATAATATCCGTTTTCGAACAAACCTCTGGAGACGCTAAAGAACGAAACATTTTATTTTATTTGTTTATGTTTTACGTTACTTTTTTCTTCGTAATAACCGTAAAGATTCGAACACTTGTCGTACCTTGTGATGAGCTTTCGAATTCCAACATTTTTTGCCGTTGATTCATTAAAATGACTTGTGACCCCTTTATTTAGCTCTTCGTCGCTTTCGACTACCGCGACATTTACAATGCCCCATAAATATTGACAATTAGCCGACGACTGCCAAGGGATTCTTTGAAAATGTTAGACGCGATATGTGCAGCGTATACCGAATTCGTATTTTACACGCCTACGATTATGTAAGTAGTTCCTATAATATCCACGCACACCCGTCACACGAGTTCTTATGTTTCGAACGCTTAAAAAATCGTAAAATTGAATACACGGCTGTGAAGAAATCATTTGTTTATCGATCATGTTCTAATAAGACGTACCGTTTTTCGTTGCCTGATTCTTCAGCCGCGTCTACATATATATATATACTGTATACAATGCATTGCTCGCGCTATTACTTAAAACGAGAAATGGATTTTTGTGTGAAATATTTTTAATTGGTGTTTTTTATCAGATGAAATATAAAAGAATGAGGTTCTTTGAAGCCTATCTAATATATATATATATAACGCAATAATGAATTTTCGATTTGTGAAAAAAAAGAAAAAAATCTCTAATAAAACCTCTTTGTTAAAATATACGAGAGAAAAACGACTGTGCGAAATAACAAAAGAATACGCGCATCGTTGGCTATGAATGATCCAATATGTATATATATATATATTGTAGATCATTTGAAAAATTAGTGTTTTGGCGAAAAAACTAAGCTATTTAGAATAACTCACCACAAAATGAAATTTCATTCTGAAAGAAAAGGCTGATTTTTAAGTGCTTATAGTTTGGAAATCGCAAATTACTGTCGGTTTTTAGAAATAATAAAAAAATATTTATTGGTCGTTAAGAAAAATATTACTATTACTATCGCGTACGATATTTCGAAAACTAAAAATTATTTTTTTTGACAAAAATACAATTGTCTACCTCACATCCTATTTGTAACAGGAACTGGAAATCGTTTACAAATTTTTCACTTTCATTTTTGGAAAAATAATTATTTTGGTTTCAATTAATATTCTTCAAATTTTTAAATTAAGGGTCTACTTAAGATTTTGATTCAAACCGGCCTTAATTAGTTTTAATTTATCGAGTCTAATTACAAAAGTAAAAGATTCCAATTTGAAATAAAAAAGCAACGTACACAGTTCGAAGTAAATTTTAAAAAAATATATCTTCTTGAGTTATTGATTAATGAAATTGACAAATATAATGTTAAACTATGTTCATTATAAAATATGATAAATTTTTAATATTATTGATATTTCCTATATTATTTATTTATTTATTTATTTAAATCCAAGTATGTAAATACTTTTGTGGATATCGAATTTTTTATAAGTAGTATTATTTTTAAATATTTTAAGTAGGGTTTGCTTCTAAAGAATATTTTTATTTTTCATCACATTTTAGTAGTGCCTAATATTATCATTTACACAAACTGATTATTAAATGCTCAACTAATAAAAGTCAATATCAATCTGAATTTCACTAATTATTATTCTTCGCGAAACTTAAAAATATATTAATTCTTCTTAATTTTCTATCTTATATATATATTTATTTATTTATTTATTTACATAGTGACAAATTTATTAATTGTGTAAACACTCGAGTATTGCCAAAGTAGTTTTAACGATGAAGTATTCGAGTAGTTTTCTAAACACTATTAAGGAGTATTTTTTATCACATATCTTATAAGTTACCGTCGTTTAGCCGCTTAGAACAAACGACAGACTTATCGTATTTTTGTAGGATAAGTTCGGGTGTAAGCATACACAAAATATTGCAATACATTATAATAATGTCGTTACTACACAATGTGCGAGGACCACATATAGCGTGTAGTCTCTCTCGCGTACCTTGAGCCCGTAGCCACTAAACGCGCGAGGTCACCAAACTCCACGCGTACAGCAGATAGGTAAATTCGTGTATACACGTACATACGCGGCCCAACTCCGCAGTGTTCACATCGTTTTGTACTAGTGAAATCGAAAAATACGATTTTTCCAATATCCCGTATTTTCCGATTTTCCGATGTCCATTTATTATTATTATTGTTACGGTTTTTCGCGAAATTCTAGGTTGGAATCAAAGGTCCGGTTAAATCCCGCTCGATACTTACTGTGCTCTCATAATTTACACAACTTCAAAACCTTTTGTAACAGTGACGCTATAAAAACTGCATTATTCGATTCGTAATTTAATCTAAAGATCTTTGGCTAACGAATGTTTTATTAACGTATATTGAAAATGTTCAAAATATGCCCATTTACCATTATTATAGCCAATAGTCGTTTTTATAGTCATTGCCGATTGTTATTGTAATTATATTATAACGCGAATCGCACGGAGAAGTCGGGATTTTATTATGTAGTACACGCACCTATTAACGTAGTAAATTAAATATATACGATTTGAAACACGATAATGTTTTTTTTATTACGAACGTAAATTTTTTAAGCGTTTTTCAACGCAATTTTACGCTTCGGAAACGTTGAAAATCGTAAATATTTTTACCGCGTCCGGTCGTCGATTATAATTATATTTCGTTATTGGATAATAATTCGCGTTAATATACGCGAACGGCGAATTCACCTAATACGAGCAAATATACGTACTCGTTCGTTAGTCCAACGCTGTGCCGCGTTAATATTATAATTTATTTTCGCCGAATCGTCAATTCCTGTACTTTCAGGATAAAACACGCGTATCTACGGTTACGAAGTCCGGTTACCACCGGGTTCTTAGGTAGGTATTCACGTTTGTCCAACACCATTACGCTAATCAGTAACCGTTTTGCGCGTAATATTTTCGTAAAAATATGAAACGAGTGCACAACGAAACCATTAAACAAACGTTACGATACCTCGGGCAATATACGCGCTGGCGCGCGAAACACCGTCGGACGTTGTCGTTATTACGTACAGGTTAATACTTCACGTTTGTGCGACGTCCGGGAACTCTCGTCGTCAACGCACGAAAACGAGTTATTCTAAAACTCGCGATTGTTATCGGCGCACGCGAATATTATCGTACTCGAAACGAACGGGACCGAAACGGCGCGCTTTCTTTTATGTACTTCACACCACCGCCCGGTGGGATTTCGTTAAAAACCGGAAAAATAACGTGTCGATTGTCTACCGTTGCTCCAATCACGAAGTGTTTGCCACGTGTGTCCGTTATAATAAGACACCGTAGTGTACTAGACAACGACGAAGACCGTTTAAAACGCACGCCATTATAACGTGGTATTAAACACTACATAACGTTTCTCGGAACCGTATTATAACGAATCCACGTTATCGCCGACGGTGGCGTAACGACGTCGATTTTAATAACCGTGTTATGTACAAAATATAACTTGTACACATGTACGCGAAAAGCAAAAGGTCTTCCGCGAATGATAAAAAATCCGGAGGACTTGCGCGATAATAATGTTAATTTTTACGGCTTGCCGGCTTCTCGGCGACGTAAACATCGTAACGCGTATATACCGCTCGCCGGACGTGTTTATGGGGCGCGGTGTGACTTATAAACATTTTTAATGCCGGCGCGTATGAGAGAGAAAAAAACCGTCGTTTGTGTAGCGCGCGACGAAATATGTCGAAATACGGCGGCACGAACCGTGACAAAATCGAAATCCTAAAATCGCGTGTTCAAAATCCAAAATTTCGTTCGGCGCCCCACAAACGTCCGATTATCAATTAATAAACTTGTTAATATCTACTAACGGACGGATCGTACCAACGATTTCAAGAAGTTCAATCGAGCAAGTCGGGAGGAGGCGTCGATTTAAGTTACTCGGTCAACATCTGCCCCTATCCCGAAAAAGACCTTTAAGTACTCTTTTTTTTAGTTTAAAATTGCGACATTGTTTTTCGTATTATATATTTATTATTGTACAACAAGAATAATTATCAAATACGATATTATATAAAGTTATAGGTATGAAAATGTTATATAAAAAATTACTTTACAATAAGAAACGGGAACTTTTAACGTATAATACGTTAAATATCTTTATTTGTTGGATTTGTGGAGAAATCATTGCGGAACTTCGTGAATTTTTGGTCGTTTTATCTTAGTTTGATCACAATCGCCTATCTAATTGAAAAATAGTTTTCGAAGCCACTGTAGCGTCGCTTTTTGTTTAAATGCCTTCAACAAATGTTCCAAATATTTAAATAAATATTCTAAAGACTCGTCCGTACAACGCGTTCAAGTCCCGAGACTCGCAAATATTATTGGTTCGCCAAGCACCATAATTCGTGGTATTATGTTCGTTCCAAAATTCTGGTGAAAACATTGATTTGCAACGTTGAAAAATCAATTTCTCGACCCATTGACTTTCTATTGAAAATACAGTTAGAATGGCGTAGTAAGCAAAAATAGTGCCGAGCAAAAGAACCTTTGAGAGAGCGGTTCCAAGTGATTTTGTACATTTTCCTTCGATTCATTCAAAACTTTTTTTTTTATTTTACACCAAGTCACTGTTGTGATTACGATTACTTCTTTGAAAAGTGCTCAATACTTCATTGTCAGCTATAATGTTACTGACACAATTTAATCTTAGCATCTACGCGAGCATTGTCATCCGATATTAAATTATTTGTATTAAAAATGCGATTATATTTTTAACGCGTGTTATACCACTGTTATTTATCCATTATAGTTTTTATACCGGTAATATAGTTTGTGGTTTTTAGTGAAATACAAACAGCACTGACTTCGTCGGCCAAAGCATTTCTTTGCTTCGAATTGATCAAATTCATTTTGATGAATAAACTTTCACGAACATAGGTCAACGAAAAAATTGAATAGAATTTACTTTTTTAATGGTATACAATGTGTCTGGAGGCTGTTTATAGTTTTTTTCGAAATTTCATTATCAACACGTTTTCCTGGAGATGGATGAATTTTACTTGGTCCACAAATTGTCTTGAATCGATAAATTTATGTTTCTAAGTATTAAAATATAAAAAAGCGACCGATTTAAATTCAGGTATACGTAAATTAATCCGTTTAAAATAACGTTAATCTGATTAGTCGATATTAAAAGTAACAAAATATCAAAACATTCGGGAAAATTAATATTTCGTTACGATTTTGAAAACCTTTAAACGTGTTATTGAAAGCTGAATTGTTTCTCCTATAATACGTAAAGGACGTATTTATATTTTCGTCCAACTCGAAAGCCTTACAAATTTCAGTTTCACGTAAGGATTTTCTTAAATATTTAAAACACTCGATTTGATCATTTTTTTTTTATCGTATTTAAATCTAATAAATTTTGCTTCGACGCCTTCGATTTGATTGAACATGAAATCCAAGTTTTTTCCAATACCTAGTAGTTATAAGTTGAATTAATCAATTGTAAATAAAAAATCAGTAAAACCGTTAAAACGCGTAATTAACTTAAATCGGTTAATTCCGTTGATTTCCGTCAGCAAATAATCGAATTTCCTGTAATCATTCTACAAACTGCTCTAAAAGAGCTAACCCTCTGCTAAGTCCGCGAACGTCATTGTATATTACGAGTCGTTTACGAATAGAGTTTAATTCTTCTGACAATAAACAAAACTAGATGGCGGGACCCGATCATTTTACAAATCAAACAATAATCGTAAACGGTAAATATCTTGTAAATGTCTATAAGAATTTCATGGTTATTAGAAATCCATACTGTAAACCGTATCTTCAAACTTCTAATATCAATACTGGCGTTTTATTTTTAATTTTAATCAATTTTTAATTTTTTAGCGCGTTTAACGGTCGCGTCACTTCTGGCGAGGATGGCGTAGATTTACCACCCCCAACCGAGTACGAGTGTATTCTCAAACCGGTTTTTGGGTTTTTATGCCCGAACGACGCGGTAATAAACCGAAGCCAATTTCAAAATTAATTAACCGACTACGAGTGATTGGAAATGTGATTGACTACAAACGAACGCGTATTATATTCGTGTATGGCGCACATATCCCGAGGTAAATACTAAGTTTGAACATTTTATGTTTGCCACCGTTTTAACAGTCTATTAACATGGCCCAAGAGACGACAACGCCACTTTAATCGCGTTCTGACGACGTCTCGCGCGTAAAATATACCGTTCGTCTGTAAAGTTCTAAACTTTTATGACGAGAATATAACTTAAATTGAAAAATAAATAGGCGCTCGAATAAGCGGAGATTCGATTATTTTGTCGCTGTTTTTTCTGTTGTTGTTAACGAGGCGCGCGTAATATTGTGACCACAGCGGAGAAAACGGTAGAAACAAAAAACGTCGTAAAAATTATTAATAATAATAATATAATAATAAACGATAATATATTAAGCAATTAATATTAAACGTATTATTAATAAATAATAATTGCGGACATATTTGTCAGGCGCAAAAAAATGTTGTAGTTCATCGGATCGTAGGCGTTCTTATTTAGTCTCGTACAAATTATGAGGACGCACGTTGTTATTGGTTAGGATCGATGCGCACGTTGATTGGTAATTAATTATAATATTATGTCCCCAAATCGAATTGGATTTTTATCGTCTTCGGTGATATTGAAACGTCCGGGAATATAAAGTAAATATACGTAACAGCTACTTGCGAATATTCACGAAGTAACGGACGAAGTACTATTTCGCGACCAAATTGTTTTATCTCAAAAGACGCGTCGTCGTAGGACTAAAGCTCGTATTTCGAAAATAACGCGCGTTAACATGAGTTCAAAATATTCGAAAATCGTGATTTTAACCGGTTTTATAATAAAATCAAAACTAATTCGCGAACAACGGCCGATTCGCAAATATTACTAATAAAACGACTTATATAATAATAATAATAATAATAATAATAATAATAATAATAATAATATATATATCGTTCGTCGGTAAACGAGTGAAAAAAGGCTAGCGAGTCTCTGGCGCTATACATATATATCTGTTCGAACGTTAATAATTAATAGTTACCGAAAAACATTTTCGTACGGTTACAGTCGATGTTAAAACGGAAAACGTATTTACCTAACTCGGTAAAAATCCGGCGAAATTGTACACTTTTTTACCAACAAATTTGACATTATTTAATAATTATAAATTATATTATATTATATTTATAATTATATTAATTAATTTAAACGGTCGTTTGCTTACATTTTAATATAATAAACACGTAAAGTACTTTGTGTTCATTTATATATGTTCAATAATTCGTCGGGCATGAAGTATGTAGATAGTTGCTTGGGTCTTTACGAGTCAACTATTTTATAATACTTATAAATGACAATAACGCGTGTGTCCGACCTTCGATAAAAAATATTCGTCTTTGGAACGTTAACAAACCCGAATAATTATGGTAATTGACTGCCAAACCCGAAGCACGGACGGCGCGAATCTAAATCAATTAAGTTAATTATTTGACGGCGAACATAGTTGACTACGATTCGCGGCATTCTTAGGTTCGAGCAAACATATTTAAACGGTTTTTCACGTTCACGTACCATTTCGAACGTTAATTTATTCGTACCGCCGCCGTTTAAGATAAAACGTTATCTCTTTAATTACATGGTTAACGTTCGTTTCGGATATTTCGTACGATATATTATTGTACGCGATATAATCGTTAACGGGCCCAACGGCGATTTCAATTACGGTATATTATTATACGTATTAATTTTTACACTATTATTTTATATATATATATACGAACGAGCACGTTGGATGCGTAAAAACGTTTGCGATCGAAACGTGCGCCGCGAGTACCTATATACGCGTAGTAATAATAATAACCTTGGACCGCCGAACGAAACGGAACAACGCCATGTGAGCGTATACCGACCGGGTATATATATATATATATATATATATATAAACGTGAAATACAAATAAACAATATTATCGTATTCGGATACATTGATACAAGACGTACGTACAACGTGGCGCGTCGATCTCCAGACGCGTTTATTGAAATTAATAATCCGTAACGGGAGTATTATAAAACACGGGCGGCGGTACACACGTGACGCCGCGACAACGACGTATTTACGAACATAAGCGTCGCGTATGTATTAGGTTATAGTAGTTAATAATGAAAAACGACTCGCGAAGGATATGTGACGACGCGTGGTGGTGGATAAATACTCTGAGTTAAACGTGATAATTTGTACCTCGACAATGCGCTCGCGAGTCGGTGACGCGCGGGAAGTTCGGACACAATTATCGCCGATAATAAGGCCGACGATAATTCCGTAAATAGTTTACGATCAACGGCAACCCGAGTGTGCAACGAATGGGGGGGGGGGAAATCGAAAAACCGTTACCGAGCTTTTAAAGACGTTTGAAAGATCCGTTCGTACACCATGCACGCGCTTTTCGTTTCGTCTATTCGTCGTTGCCGCTGATGTGTACATACACACAGACACAAACACACGTTTATATTGTAACTAGCAGGAATCTAAGGGATTAACGCCGCCCTTCGAAGAATACGTTACATATTTGCTTCGACGGAAAAACGTAAAATACACGAACCGGCCGTATGCCCGGAGTACCGGCAATTAGACGAATCCGATCTGTTTAGGTTAATCTATTTGTGCGGCCGTACAAACGAAAACGGCAAGAATCGACGCGTCTGGCGTAAAAAAAAAACGTCGATATTCGAAAAGAACAAAATGGACGAGTTACGGATATCGGCTTGAGTGGCGCGTTTAAGCGGATGGTTCAAAGTTTTATCGGAACATAGATCGTCGAAAAACGATATAAAGCCACCGTAGCGACCCTTCGCCCGGAAACTAATATTCGGTATTCCGTTCGAACAATAGGCTCTCGCCGTTAATAACGATTAACACTGCGTGATTAAATCCGTCGTATGCTGCGTATACACACACACACACACACAAACACAGAAAGAGAGAGAGAGGAGACCCGTAGTGGGCCGTTTAAAATCGGGTGAAAATTGTTTTCGAAATACGAGGCGCCTATTAAGACATACAAAAGACTCGCTACTGTCGGGGTATGTTTTCGCCAAAATCGCACGTTTCCCATTCTCGTCAGATTGAACGGAACGACCGATTTCATTTTCGAGCAAATCAAAAGCCATAATACGGTTTTCGCCGGGATTTTCGATTAGCCCCGAAATAATTTTTCGGCCCAAATTATATATCCGGACGGCTTTAGCGAGTAAGAATATAAATCAACTTATTACCACTTTCGTTGTAACGACTATCTTGTACAGGCCTGTGCAGAGTACCACAGACCGATAGTGCACACTGCCGCGGTAACGAAGCCAGCACACAATGACGTAACGTCTACTTGCAATGCCAACCTGCCACGTTAGAAATACTGCCGATTTCTAAACACACGGCGACTACTTGAATCTTCCAACATAACGTACAGCTGGACGGTAGGATCTTGCACAATAAAATCAACAAAATAACGTGCAGACATCAACTGAGTATACTGAAAACGCGAAGAAAACAAAATAAAATTAATGCTCCGGGCATACCGCGCCGCCCAAGCAGCCCACTCGCGAACTCGACAACAGTCGCCGAGAAACTCGACGGAACTACGAAAAACACCCAACCGCAACCATCAGCGGTAACGTAAACGAAAACAATAACATAGGTCGTTCTAAATTTAGCACAGTACATCCGCTGGCCCATATATCTTTTTTTGACTTTTTTCACACGTTATCGGCAATACACACACTGGCCCGGAATGCCTGAAGGCAATACTTCGGACCAGTGAATCGCTATCGTTTATTTGAAAAAAAAAATATTTAAAATGGTTTAACAAAAACGATCATCCTTAATGAGGAAGGTGAGCTATCCTCGCATTGTTTTACTTCGCACCTCCCCCTCCTCTCCCGTACATCGAATCTGATTTACAATAATTCTTAAAAACTATCACTTCTTACGAACTATCGGATAAACGGCGCGCGGTGACAGGAAAATCCCACGCCACGGGGCAGCCATTTACATCTTCCCTTGAATAGCTTAAGCTAACACATGAGTGGAACGGAATCAGGACAGTCCTCTGAGACGGCACCACTTACATCGTCCTTAATGAAAATAAAAAGAACATAATATAATTATTCGTCCCCGATTTAGCGGTGGCCTATATTGTGGTATACTTAGACTTGAATTTCGGAGGGAGGGATTAATTTTTAAATAAATAAATCGGATGACCCTAACGATACAAGACACATTGTAAACTTTAATAGATTATTCATTTTTAACGAACACGTTATATTATAACGTATATTAAAGTTTAAAAATATTTTAGTTTTTCGTTATTATTGACCTAAAAATATACGTCTCGTAAGAAATTAATTTTTCGAAAAAAAATTTTCGGGAGGAGGATTATTCACTTTCTGTTAGTACGCCACTGGGCCCATATATCTTGAACTTTCGTTATTTTACAGTCGTAATTTTAACGACTTTTTAAGTACGTATATTCATTGATGCTATCAATAATTACGCGTAAACAATTTGCGCTTAGTTTTTACGACCAAAATAGTAAATATTAGGAGGGGTACGTTTCAAAAACAAAGTTGACGGTTTCGAATAGTATACAATTTACCGAACCGCATCCCGAATGAATAAAATTGGTTATATTTGTTCGAATTGTCCGATATTGAACTGTATTTCTAAATAATAAAACAATATTTCTTAACTAAATATTTTTTTAGTTTAAATTAACTTCTAATTATCATTCGATATATATATATATTTTTTTTTTATTAAATAATTATAACAATAAATTACTCACTTCTACGTTTAATTACAATTCTTTTTTAACGTTTCTTTTTTACAATCAGGAAATGTTTTTTTAGAACCACTTACAATTTGTAACAGGAATTGTTTTTGTTCCTCGTTGATGGTGAGTTTTGTATTCTTATTATTTCTTTAGAATTGTAGTCAATTGTATTCCCTTCTCGGCCGTATCGTTAACAATTCGGAGTTTAGTGACCACTCGATATATATTTTGAAAAGATAAGTTTTCACTCCCAGCTGATGGGTCATTTAATAAAAATTCAGTGTCCAAGTTAAATATTTTGTAAAAATTTAGGGTTTTGCTTGAAACGAAAAATTCAATTTCGTGTTTTACAAATTTCGCAATTTCCGATTCTTTTAAACGTAATTTTTTAATTTATTCCTCCGAGAATGTATTTTGTAATTTAAATTGACGATCATTTTTCTTTTTAACGCTAAAGATATATTTTTATCGAAAAATGCCAATACAACTGCCTCGGGAGTTAGGTATGACAAAGGATTTTGAAATTTAAACAGTGCTACTCCAAATATATTTATATCAATTGAGCTATAATTACACAATTTTTGTATAAATATCAAACTTGATATGGTGTTGCTGCTGCTGCAATGGAAGGCGTTTTTTTTTTTAAATAAAACCTATCCCCGAAAACGATATTCGGATACCTAAATCGGTCGTTCGGACACTGGGCTCCTACTTATTGACTCGGTTTAATCGTTACGCGCGCATCGTAGTCAGACCTTAAGCGATAGTTATTTACTTAGTCGTTCATTATTTACGAGCTCGCGCGTGTGCCTATATAATAGCGGTCCGAAATTCGTTTTTATGATACGCTAACGCGGACGAGGATGAAAACTTGAACGCGTGTTCCGAGATTCACTTACGCGAATTTATTTATTTTTCATCGCTATAACACTCGGGATGGAAAACGTTTTTAATTTTTAATCTCGATTTTTATTCGTCGACATTTAATATATATATATATTTTACGTTTATCGTTTTGTTATTTGTTTTTAAACGTTCGATTTCAGTCTTTTTTAACGTTCTTTCTCCTAATTAAAAAAAAAAAAACGAATCGAAAACAACATATTAAAGTACCAAGCGGTATTGTATTAACGAAACAATTACTTCGAACAACGAATAAAACGATCGCGAATTTTACGTTCAAATAACGCGCGGCTTTGAACTGCCGAAATAATTCGAAATTCTATAAAACTATTTATTATTTTAACTATTTATTAACCTCGCAATTTTAATTCAAAAGTTAAAACGTACCAAGAGATAAAAAACACCATAGAATAAATCGAAATAAAATAATCGCGGTCCAAAAAATAATATACGAAAATAAATAAATTGCGGTACAAAGTTCTTAATAATAATATTCGTTTTATTCTGTTCATTGTTCGTAGATTGAAAAAAATTGATTTATTTTTACCGCTATCGTTACGCAAACTATATAATTTATTCGCTTTCCATTTTCCGACGTTTTCCGCTTAAATTCGTTTTCCGTTTTTGACCAAAACACAAGTACACCAACCTGTAATTGTAGGCATTTACTATACTTACACGCTCGTTTTTCGTAAAAAGCGAAATCTCGATTTCGCACACACATATACACGCACACGGGAGGGCACTATAGGGACAATTGTTCCCTTTATCCGTCGTTACAAACGAAGCACGCGATCGATAAAGAACACAAAAAAAAAACGTAGTAAAACAAATGATTTAGTTCCCAACGTACGGAATTCTATTGAATTATTATTATTATTATTGAATTATTGGCGAGCGCAGTTTTTAAATTTCGATTTATTGTCGCGTTTTTCAACTAATTAAATATATAATTCCTCGGCAAAATCACGCGTTTGATAGAAAACTTGACTACAATTTTGCGCGATGTGTATCGACGCACTTTATAAAGTGGACCGATGGGGAAATAATATTATAATACGAGCCGTTAAAGAATCGTATCATTTCATTTGTATTCATCTTGAAAATATCGTTATAACAACGTACATTGTTATCACGTTAATTTAAAATAATTAATTTTCGAACGAACGAATTTATAAGGCAATTGTTCGAAATAGTCGCGTAAACGTGTGCACGTTCGTCGCTCTCGTTTAACAGTTTTAGATCTATCACCAACCCACGGGGTATACGACGCCGCACATCCTCCCACCGACTCACCACGACTGTATACTTTCTACATGGAAACACTAAGGGTTTCGTGGTAGGGTTAGTCTTGTAAAATGGTATTTTTTTAAAACGCGTTTCGCGTTCGGAGTTTTTAACCCTCCCCCATCCCCCTCACCCCGTTATTTTTGTCGCAAAATATAAGAAAAACGTCCCTCGGACATTTTGTTCGACTATCGAAATTTGCGTCGATTAAAAACTGATCGAAAAACTACGAACACGTGTATCGACAGACCCACCGACCGTCCGTAGTACGTATTCTCGGATTACCCTCGCGTCAATTGCCAATGGTCCGATAACCACCGCACACGTTGATTATCGTGCGTTCGTCTTATAACCTATACAATTCAACGGACGCTACCCATACTTATGATCGGTAGAACAATGCGTACGACGCCAGTCGTTGTCTCGCTACGTCGACGTAAACTAACCTTCAAACGGTTCGTTTACAAACAGGGACGTGTTTGGAATTTTCTTTCGGGAAACGTCGTCGAGTATATTATTACTTATTTCTGACCACGGACCAGACCTTAAACATTGGTAAAGCCTCCTCCTTTCCGCCAGCTCGCGCGCCATTAAACATCGAGATTTATGACGTTAACGTCAACGACAATAGTTAAACCTTGCTCGTCTTCGCTGTTGCTACGAAATTCGACAAATAACGTACGTAATCGCCAGACGCGAATAAACGTTTGGAAAACTCGGAATATTTCGAAACATATATAATGACAATTTCTGACATCGAAATCTTCGGTTTGAGCTCCGCGGGGCATACGCGTTTAAAAACATGTTCTCGACATTTCCGGAACTAGATCCCACTTAACACCACACTCTCGTAAATACGCCCTTGCCTATAACGACACGAATAGTGTAAGTCGAACACTTTGCTCGAATCGATCGTGAACGATCTTAAAGCTCAATGGTTTTACAACGACGGACGCTGGGAAAAAGAACTTCGAAACCGTTACGTCTTGGGAAGGTTGACGACAACGAATACTGATTCGAAACGATCGTTTCCCGTCGGACGCAGTAAAATGCGCAAAACGAAAATCCGTCGCCGACGCTAACTTTTTGGACGAATATCGTCCTGAACCTTTTCTACGTGCACCGGCTAACGAGGTCGACTGCCCAGTCAGTCATTGGTCCATCCCCGAATACTGAGGACGATTTTACGATATATCTTCGTCGCCCGTAGAAAATCGTTTCGCGAATAAAATCTTCGCACGTCTCCCTTAATCAGGGTGGAATCGAAAGTCGCGTCGTCCCCAACACGAGATAAACGAACGATTTTGGCGACAAAAAATACGCGAACCGCCCGAATAACGTTGTTTTACGTTCGTCGAAAATTCTAAACGCGTTATAACAGCAAAAATATCCCGTACGCGTGTTTTCCCCAGATTTGCTCGAATTCACAGTTGACGGACGGATAGAGTTCCTCAACACGGAACGGGCAGTCACTAAACACCGGCTATTTAAAAACGCCCCGAATCGGGCGCGATGGTTACCCGTCGCATTGGTTTATCGAAATCGGCGAAGGTGACCGATATTTTCCGACGGACGGTCTCCTCTAGTCTCGTAGCGTACACGTTAATCGCGGTTGCGTAATCGTTTCTCGAACAACGCCGTTAAACATTGTCGACTCGTTGACGGGACATTAACGCACGGTAAGAATCGACAAGAGGCCATAGCGTTTCGTACTTGACCGGTTGATTTCGTTAGGCTGCCAAATTTTCGGGTCGGGAAGACAGTGGTGGCGAATGTTCTATCGGCAGTTAATAATAACCAGTAGCGTCAGTGGACGATATGGCGAAACGACGCAATCGCCGAACGAACGACAACGTTCGTCGCGATAAACGACGAGAATACTATTTTAACAATGGGCGTCGCCCGTCCAATAACGATTTTTAATCAATTTCGAATATCGTCGCGACGAAATCCTCGGGATCGAAACGCCGTCCACCAACCGAATTCTACGTAACACCCATCCCGCCAGATACTTGCGCGCTCGAACGCATAATAATTTATACCGGCGTCGTATGTGGACGAAAACGGAAAGTCGAGTTCCCACGAGCGGTTCATACGCGTAATAATAATATTACGACAAATATGCTAATGTTCGTAGGTACCCGTTCGGTCGACGAGCGCGTCGGCCAATTCGTTTGTTCCCACGGCTCGCGCGTGTGCCCGTGACAGTACCCGACAATTTGTTTTCTCTAATCCGTCGTATCCCCGAGAAACGACTCCGAGTATATTGTGAATTGGGTATATTAATAAAAAAAAAATACGGTAAACCGCGTTCGATTTTTTTTTTTTTTACGATAGTCCGTCCCACACAAGCTGTAAATCCGTGTCCGTTAGCTCTCTTTTATCGAACCACGGACGTTACTCGCGTAAACATGTTATTCAGATCCAAACACGCGGCCCCGATTTCTGCGCACGTAGAGGTCGGTCGATTGGTACGTGAAGGGGTTTGGTTTTAAAAAAATAATATTACGTTTCACGTAACACACGGCGAAAACATACCGGGTTGAAACAACTGCAAAATAAATAGTTCGTGTTCCGATTCGATACCACTTCTGACCATGACACTAGTCAAAATGTTAAGACAGTTGAAAGGATTTTAAAAAGTCACAAACAAACCACGGATTTTCTTCTTTCTCGCCTTATTCTCCCAGCTATTTAGAGTCGGCCACCTTGGTCATCAAACTCCACTTGAAGACAACAAATACACGTACATATTTATATATTTATTATAAATCCATCGTAAACAGTTATAAAATAATAACAAAATAAAAAACGTAAAGTTTGTTAACCCTAATCCAAACGTGTTCGAGCACATGTAGTGCTAACACAAAATGGTAATTATGAACAGCAGTAAAAACGAAATATTCAAACAATTGTTTTCGACAGGTTTTAACTTGGGGAGAATACGCAAAGCTGGCAATAATACCTTCTTCTCAAAATGTTTGGAAGAACATTTTCGCCAAATATTTCAGACGTGTGCAATTTTATAATTGTCTAATAATGTTCAGTCAATTCATTAAATAAATTAATGAACTTTTTTATTGTGTAATTCGACGCATTTTCTTACTATGCGAGAAGTAATGAGCGAAATTTAGACTAATATGACAATATTATTTTGAGCCAGTTGACGATCGGTGATAAATATTACGCCTGACTTGAAGGTATTCGATAACCAACAAATTATATTTCAAATACTTTATAGAACACTTGAGAATGAAAATATTTAGAACCGTGTCCCAATATCCTTTGAAATACCCTAAACATATGTATAAAAACAATTTTGAATTATATACTCATAGTATATATGTTATTTATAACGGAATTAAAGATTAGCAGCCCCCCAAACAGGAAATCCAACTTCGTTTAAAGTGTTTGTATTAACTTTGATAGGCCTATCCACCGTGGTGAATAAGTTAACTTTGTTTAATGATACACCGATTTTGATAGCACCTAATTTTCCAAAGAATAACCACATTCCCATTAGTTAGAAAGTTTGTCTACAAGATATATAAACGGGGATTTTTTTTGTTTTTTAAATAACATTCATAATTTTGATTCAGTTAACCAAGCGAAATTTTGTGGTTTGCGATCAGCAGACGGGTTGATCATTATGTTTATAAACGAAGGTCCACTTGTATCCTGTAAAATATAAAAACAATTGTAAATCATGTTTACCAACATAATTCATAAGCAAGAATACACGCCCATAAATAAACATGTGTAACTATTAAAATATTAGTTACAATTTGTCAGATTATTCAAACAATTTTCATTCATTTACAATCCAACTGTTGAGATTATTGTTTTCTACATGTATTAGTCGTTAATTTATTTAAATGTATATTAAACGAAAATTAGTTATGTATGTATACAGTAACCACAAAGTAGTCGTTACTCAATTTCATAAATAATAATTGGTTTGCACACGCATAACTTGATAAAGAGTTAACATTATAAAAGAAATGTGTATAGCGAGTGAGAGATCAATCACGTACAGGACACATTTAGATACTTATAATACAGATGCGAGAATTATTAGTGTTATCAAATAAATATTATTAATTAGGTAAAAAGTCGAAACTAAGTTCTCTATTAATATATTAAAATTGATTTTTTTAATAAGATTACAACTCACAGATATTCAAGTAACACTCCTAATAACATATTACGCGTTTTAATCAATTAATATTATCTATCATATAAATTAAGTAATAAACAAAAAAATGTGTTCACAATATGTTAATTATTCAATTAAAACCAATTCAAGAATGTATTACTTATATTTTAAAATTATATAAAATGTATATTTTACACTAAATGTAAAGTTTATAGTTCATCATCTCACTCGCCTTTATCCCATTTATTTGGGGATGGCCACTTTTGTCCTAAACCTCCATTTGACCCAATCTCCCACATCCTCCACGCACACACCAGCAATCTTCATATCCTCCTCAATCAAATTCAACTAAAGTTTATAGTTAAAACTATTATATTAGTAGGTTTTCAAAATTTTTCTATTGAATTTTAAAACCAGTTCTTTTACAAATGAAATATTTAATTGTTTAAGTATTTACTAGAAATGCTTCTTGTACTGCATTCGAAATTTGTTCAACAGTAGTGCAAAAATGTCCTTTGCGGCCAAATAGAGTCAATATATTTTCATAATGAATGTTTACTGAAAGACAGGTAGAAGGTATACTGAAAAAATTAAAACGAGGCCAGTAGATAATCATTATTATAATATTAAATATTGAACATACATTTCTGGTAAATTATCGCAATCTTGTATTTCAGTCCAAGTGGCTTCATCCACGCCACTGTAAATGCCATTATTATTGACAACAACAATCACAATTGGTAATTTATATCTAAAAAAAAAAATTAATCATCATTATTATTAAATTAAATGCAATAATAAATCGTGATATTTAAAAAATAATTATTTTATTGTAATTATTACTGTTAGCGTTTTCAAAATTTAAATGTCCATAGAACCCTTTAAAAACTTATCAAAAATGATTTTTAGTTTGAATATAACCTAACTAAAACAGTAACAAAAACCATGTTTAGAGATCTTTCATTCAAACAAAATTATGAAATTTGGACTGGTCTTTTAGTTTTGTAAAAATATAAGGAACAAATTAAATGCTTTCTAAAGAATTAGATACTTTTTCAATTATATATTTTCAACATTGACATAGTTTATTAAAATGTTATTATATAAAACATTTTTTACTCAATACTTATTGGAATTTATGCTTAACATTTTCATTATTTTGTCTTAAGGATAATATATTAGTGGAAAAGGTTACACATATCATTAATAAATTAAATGTTTTGAAAAGTTTACAAAATCATAAAAATTATTAAGACATATACATTATTTCATATAATACAGTCTATTTAAATAACCTGCTTAGTGATGTTTTTTTAAATACTAGAATATGAATTCGATAACAATTCAGTAATTATTATATTTTAATAATCAAATATAATTATACTATAAAAATTAATGTTAGTCATATATACATTTTTTAAACAAACAAAATTGTGAAGTTAGAGTATTAATTTTATAATAAACATGCCTACAATTTATTTATTTACTATGTCAAAAAGAATTTTAATTAAATATTTTTTTTCTATTAAACTATTATAAAAATATAGATGAATGTGTAATGCTAAAGCAATATATTTTCCTCATTTTTTGAACAAACTCGGTTTTTACAAATTAATTTATATAGAACACTATGGAGAATTTCAAGTATTTTATAGAGAATAATATTAAGTATTGTACGTGTACAATAAGATGTTTTACCAATCATCGGCACAATTGTAGTTGCACATGAAATGCAAATGGCTATCTTACATAGAAGAAATGACACATTTAACAATACAAATTTGATTTTTTTTCCTTTCTTAGTCCTTTAAATTGAATAAAATATGATGAAAATACCGTAATTTCATAGGCCTTATAAATTATTTGACTAACCTAACCATTGTTTCTACTTCCATTCCAGAAAACCCAAATGCAGAATCACCTTCAACGCACAAAACTCGTTTATTAGGTTCATACTGTTGACACCACATGGCTGCAGCAATAGCAAATCCTAAACCAACTCCCATGGTACCAAAAGTTCCTAAATTTTTTAAATTAATTATTTGAAAATATCATATATCAGTAATAACATAAATGTTACCTGCATCGAGTCTATGTCTAGGTAAATTATTCAATAAAACAGTTCTACCAATATCCATTGTATTTGCTCCTTCACTCACAATTATGCAGTCTGTAAATAATCAAATTCATATTTAAGTTTACAAAATTATACATTATTGGATAATTCGCAATAAAAGTACATAATTGATTTCACTGGGCTTCGTAAAAATATTTGGCCGATTTAATGCAATAATATAATTAGTATAATATGAATGTTTTTTAAAACTTAATATAAATTTCTAAAATATTTATAATTGGGTACAATTTTGATTATTAAAGTTTTAAAATAATATAAAAATTGAAAAACATTCAAATATAGCGAAAAACTTTTATAACTTAAGAAATGTTTGTTACAAATATTTTAATAAACAATAATTCTATTTATTTTTTATTTAGATAATTATAAATAAGAAGTACCATAAAAATAATTATATAATTTACTACTTTCGTTTTGTTTTAGTCAGTATTATAATTTTTCTCGAAATATCTTAAACTATATTTAACAAAATGTAACAAATTGAAATTACTAAAATATATTCGAAGTATAATCTTGAAAACTAAAAATTGTATATATATATATAAACACGATATATGTATAATTAACTGTTGTATTTTAATTCAGGAAATGGCATAAAACTTATTTTATGTTAACCTAGCATACAATATGATTGACCAAAAGAAATTTGTAAACATATAAGAATTATATTTATAACAATAACTTCAAATTTTCATTAAATAAAATTATTATATAATATTAATAAATTGTTATCATATAATTTTTTAAATAACCAGTTAGTGTTTACGTATAATTAGAATATATACAATTGTTTAAATATATTTTTTTAATGGAAGTTCTATTATAAATATAAAAAAAGTAATAAAACCAACCTTTAGGTATATTATCTTGTATATGGCGAAATACCGTGTAGTAGTTTAATGGTACAGAAGTATCCTTCATCATTGACTAAAAAAAAAGTAAGTTGAATTATACGTATTACATAATAAAAAATATATGTTATATTACATATTTAATTTTTATAATTAGAGCATATTTTAATAAGTTTAAAATATTATACGAATATGTACTAATAAATATAAAATATTATTTTAATATTCTATTAAAAATAGTAAATTTGTCTCGATAAAATTATTAAGCGCAAATATATTCTGTATCCCTCAAGATATGTATTCATCAAATGCTAGTTTTTAAAACAATCATATATAAAATGTCATAATTAAAAATAAGTGTTTTTGTTTAAAAAAAGATGTATTTATTAAAGAATAACCACTAGGTAATGTAAGAATCCAAGAATTAAATAATATAGTTTTTAGATATACTTAGATATTCTCTTGAGAAATATTTTCATTTTACGCATAAATAAAAGGGATAAAATGTTTTCTACACATATTCTTTGAACATTTTATACCCTTGTTAAGCTACATAATGTCACGAATAAATTTCTATAAAAAAAAAAAACAAAATATCGGCTCTCTATAACATTTAGTCTAGTAAGACTCACTTCTACATATTTTTTATTTGCTACACACTTTTCAACAAGTTTGTTTAACCAATCTATGGTTCCACATTGCCATTTTTTGTCTGTTAGACAAACATGCAGTGTATTAACTGTAGCACATATATCTGCTTGAATGGCTACACTAGCTTGCTGGCTGTTGTGTAACTCTTCCGCGTTAATATCGATCTGTATAAATTTCACATTAATGTTGAATCTGGGCGATTTACCAAAATGTAACATCCAATTTAATCGTGCACCAAGTAAAAGCACGACATCGGCATTTTGTAAGGCGTAAGTACGTGCAGAAGCTACACATAGTGAATGGCTGTCAGGCACTACACCTTTACCCATCGGTGTAGCTAAAAATGGCAAACCGAACTCACTGATAAAATTTCTAACGGCATGTTCTGCATGAGCATACGCGGCGCCTGAAAAATATGAAATTAAGTAAATATCGCGATAGTTAATAACGTATTTTTGTGTTCGTTACCTTTGCCGACAATAACTAATGGGCTCTTGGCATTCATTAACTGTTTGGCAGCTAATTGGATAATTTGAATATCAGGAAAAATGATAGGGGGTGATAAAATGGTCGGTTTATTTACAATTTTGCTGGCAGGAACACTCATTGACAGCAAATTGGCGGGAAAGTCTAAATACGAGGCACCTAAACACAGAAAGCGAGCAAATTATTGTTTTTCACGTATCAAACATCGAAAACTATTATTTAAAATGAGATTACCAGGTCTACCGTAAGTAGCATAACGTATAGCTTTTTCGACATGTACGGGTATGAGGGCGACAGTTGGAGGTCTTGCACTATACTTGCAATAAGGTCTGCTGAGTTCTACTTGATTACATTCTTGGAAGCCGCCAATGCCTTCGTGGTCTTCGGCGCAAGAGCCACCGACAACTAACAAAGGCCTAAACAATAAATAGAGGCATTGCAACGATAATTGAGCGAGACGGTTCAAATGTCGGATAGGCAACGCACGGACCAACAATTTATTTGAGCGTTCGCCATTCCGGCAGTGACGTGAAGCAAACCGGGTCCAGACACCACCAAACAGACGCCGGGCGTACGTGTTAAATAACCAATTGCTTGGGCGGCGTATGCGGCCGCTTGTTCGTTACGCATGCCGACGTATTTAATGCCGACTTGTCGCAAGGCCATGCTGAACTCGATGACCGGAATGCCGACGATACCAAACACGAATTGAACGCCCTGCACAACAGGAAACGGCGGGCAATGGTAATAGTGCAAAACTCCGCGGCGACCCCGCACGGGTTAGCCCCGACAACACTTACTTGCTGTTTCAACGACAGCGCCAGGACGTTATTGCCGTCGACGTTTTCCATTTCGTCGGACATTTTCTCGCAGACGACGGATACACGGCGAGTGGTACGGCAGTACGATAACGACACGACAGGTTTAACGGAAAAAAGACGGCCACCAAATGTTCACGGTACAAAAATAATTACGACGGAAATCCCATAGACAAATAGAGACGCTCTATCGCACAAATGAGACAATAATGATAATAGGATAACGATGACCGTACAAGTTACAACGTCGATCAAGTGGAACGACGCACAATATGTGTTATCATTATTCATTCGTTGATATCGTCGTCCGATCACAGATGATTGATAAGCGAATGACAATTACGGCACTGGCCGGATACGATAGATAAATGTGTTGTGGTACATTGTGTTTATAATTCAACCGTTAGGCTTAATAACGCGATAAACAAAAAAAAAACTTGTGCAATACCGAGAGCATAAACAGGAAATTACAAGTTTTTCATTTTTTACACGTCAACATCGGAAATTATTTTTTAACAATACATTGACGTGCCCATGTTCGGGTTCCGATTTTAGATTATTATTATTATTACATTCTATTAATATTATATTTTCGAATTCCAATTCTAATTTTAAATTATTATTAGTGTTTTCTCTATCGTTGTTCGTTCTCCGCGATACGTATCAATAACTCTCAAATTAATTGCCGTCTTTATAAAATCGTCTTGCCTAATATCTAGGTAATTTAGTATTATTCTTTCATACCGCTTAATAGCGTCCTTTTTCTTTTACGGTTCAAAGGGCAAGCGATTTCGATTGTTTCATTCTTACCGTATTGTAACATCTCCTGTTGTTGTACCTAAAACAGGTACTACTAGCGTTGCCAGATTTATTTTTTGCCAAATTGAGATTTTGAAACTTTTTAAGTTAAAAAAGCGGGATTATTTCTTCGAAAGCGGAACATAGTAAAAAAACGTATATAATCAGAAGTTTTTAAATATTTATCTTCCTATTTGAGTTATAAATTACGTCTACGTGACAATAGGTAGCAAAAATAGCCGTAGAAATGTATTTAATATCATATATATATATATATATAATTATCATAATTACGCGCCAGGTGGGCTGGGCGGCCAGTCCACATTTGTCTGTGCCATCCGGCCGTGCGTCCTCAGTACGCTGCACGCACAGTCGAGTTGTCCCCAAAAGCGGGACTAAGCTTGTCCCGTGCGGGACATTAAATTTTGATTTAAAAATCGGGACGTCTGGCAACGTTTGTGCGAAGACGGAACTCCCTCAGATTTCCCCGTTTTGCTGATCAGCGACAAATGCGACCGCTTTCAGGAACGTCTCACTCCGCTGACATGTGTTAAAAACACCCGTCAACATAATCGGCTTTGTCACGTGAACAATGCTCCAGACTCGACTTAATATGCCCGGCAGCTTTGTTACGCTACTTGTAACAGTTCACCACCGTGTCGACCTCAGCGACGGAGAACTCTGGAACATCCCAAACCTCGTCCTCCAACTCGTACGTGGCCACCTAGTCGTCATAGGCCGGTTCCGAAGGTCAGCGCGTAAACAAGACGGACGCGATGTTGCGAACGGTGTCCGGTTCCGTCCCGAGAGGATCGCGAAGCTTCCGGAGAACGATCTTGTAGGGCTTGAGTGTCGTCGATACTCCGGACCAGTTTCGTCTAGCACTTTACCTTCTCGTCGCAAATTCGATGCCTTAGCTTCTTGTGGGCTGACCAAAGGTCACACTCCGCCATGGCCGTGGCTTCGGCGTCCCGGTGGCGGAGTAGGGTTGCCAATATTAACTTTTACTAAAGGCTTGAATAGCCTATCCGTATTTTTGCGCGCGTATTATTTTTTGTTTAAATACCTTTGTTGTTTAGAAAAGAGAATTACATTTTGCAAATGTAATTTCTGCACGCACGAATAAGGTGTCCGAATAATAAAACCAATATCGTTCGCTCCAGGCCCGTATAGTATTTATAGATAATATTACGGATTAATATGTATTTAAACATTTCGAGAAATATCTCCCAAACGTGAGTGCTGAAAAACTACCGGTAATTCGTTTATTTTTCGACAAGATAACGACCCAAAACGGAGCCAAAGAATGGTTGTTATTTCGAATGCCAGAGCATCTTAATACACCTCCACTATCGTCAGATACGAATTCGATAGAACATTTACGGGTTGAAATAGACGTCTAAAAAATGATCAATCTCGAAATAAAGACAGAATGAAAAATGCAATACACGAAGTATGGAACAGTATTTACTCTATTGTAGCAATAAGATAAGTTCAATTGACGGGAAAGCGAATGCAAGAAGTTTTTTATAGCTAAAGGAGAATCAACCGACCATTAATTATGATAAAGTGATAA
>JAIPRN010000852.1:0-20998 GCA_025469175.1 Geopemphigus sp. TES_GeoC_2020 | reverse complement strand
ATTTTGATTCACTTATATAGATTATTATGGAAGGAGATGGTGGTAATCCTTGGATGACAGATCCATTTAACGCTCATTATTTAGCGGCACATAAAGCTACGGAAATTGTATATAATATTGAACCTGAGTTTACCAGAGTTGGTGGATCAATTCTTGTGATACTGACTTTACAGATATGATTTATTCTTATTTTAAAATTATTCCATATTAAACGTTAATTATAATTTTATTGACATACTTACTAAATACATTTCTTGTATTTTAGTTCTATCTACTAAATTTATAACACAGTACTGCAGTGGATTACATTGATTGATAAATCATACATTACGATTAGAATTGAAAACAGTGATTTAATTTTTTATAATTATTGTGTTATTAAATTTAATATATATTAATTTTATTTATAGGAAGTGACTGGTAAAAATGTTCTTTTGTTACCTATGAGTTCTGGAGATGATGGAGCCATTCTCAAAATGAAAAAATTGTTGTTTGAAATGATATTAAAGGAGTATGCGTTCATTATTGCATTAATAAACTATAAATCTATTGACGTTATTAAACATATCTTTTTCTTCTTCTTTCTCAGCTATTTGGGGTTGGCCAACATTATAAAATGTTATTTTATATTAATTTCTTCTTTTTCTTTTGATGTTATTTTTATTATTATTTTTTTATTAACTTTAATAATATAATATTCACTACCTATGTATAGTAGCGTATATATTAAACACTTATTAAAATATTAATAACGTTGCGGAATGTTTTTACCAAATGTAACATAATATTATTTATAATTTATATGTATATATACTAGATTACAATTTTTTATTTAATTATAATACTATAACTATAATACTGTAACTTCTTTAATTATAATTTTTTTTTTTTAGATAAAGCTGATGATTGCATATTTGTGTGGTGTATCCTAAATTAAAAATTCATTGGAATAATAAATAACTTAATTATAATATTGTGAATAATTGTTTTATTTTTGTAATTTCATAATATTTACACATTATTTTTTATGTATATACATATAAATTTTTTAATATATGTATTATTTATAAGTAATAATCACTATTCAGTAATTTTAAATATAAATTAATCAAATTTATTATAATTAATTGTATTTATCTAAACAGTTATATATATATATATTATTCTTAGTAAATATTATTTGAAAATATTAATTTTGTTTGATTTTTTCTTTTATGCCTATATTTATATTTAACAATTTTTAAAATGGTTCTAGATGATAGTGCTTGTTTATAGAATGAAAAATTAATATATTCGAGTTATTGGAGTAAATATTGGTACTGTTTGCTATTGTTTAAAATAATACAGTAAACTAATATAAGAACTTTAAAAATTGTATATGTTTATTATTATACATTTAATACTTATTTGTGTAGTTGTTATATATAAGTACTCAACATTTCACAATTATATGCATTTAATAAAGACAAATTACTTTTAATATAAAGTAATAAAATATAAATTTGTTAAATTTTAAACCAAATTTTTAAAATTTTAATTAAATTAATTAATTAAACAATTTTTAATCTAATTTAAATTAATTTTTTGTATGTTAAAAATAAAACGTTAATGTGGTATTAATGGTCTTTTGTTAATTTCACATAAATCACTTGCTTATATTTTCATTTATTTCTTATGGATAAATAATGATAGGAAAATATTATGAATAATATATGATAAAATATATACATGTTATTACATTAAAAATTGTTCCTTTAATATTTTTCAATTTTATTATTCATTAAAAAGCAATGACAGTATACATAATTTAAGTTTAAACCTTAATGTATTTGATATTCATCAAGCTATTGTTGAAATGAATTATTAAATTATTAATCAAATATTTATAGTGGTTTGTTAAACACATTATAGATTTATTTGTCGATTTTTATGGTATGTGTCAAGATAAAAATCATACTCTATTTCCAATAATTGACGCATATGGACAGAATTACAGTTTTACTGAAATAATACATTTAATGCGAGTCTTAATTTTGTAAGCAATAAGATATCTCTTACATAGTGCCAGTTAAAAATGTACAAACATAAAAATTTACACAATGTGAAAAATATACTCGGAGGCAAATTATCAAATAATTTCAAAAAATTCAAAATCAATCCCAACAAAACTATTGACATTGAAGCCAGTAGTTGTTACTTTTTAGGTGTCCCTGAAATTCCGTCTGACTCATTTCGATCTGCGACTCGTTTTCCAATAATGTTAGGCCAATATTTATGTCTCATTCCAATATCACAGGATAGATTTCAGATATACAGCGTAAGGACAGTGCTTTCAGTAATCACATTCCTCTGTCAAGTAGCTATGGCTCTTTTAAGTTTTCATTGGCTGAAAGAAAGTGGTGTAAATATTTTTACAGGAGGTCAATAATTATTGTTTGTCAATTATAGTAAATTAAACGTCATAAATCCTATACATTAATAATATTATATATATTTATTGCAGGTATATTTTTATTTTTTGGTGGTACATCAATCATTATGGCGTTACTCATTAACCTGTCGTCTAATTGGTGTAATCTTTTAAAGAAATGGGAACAAGTGGAAGGGTACTTTGGCCATCAGAAGAATTTGAAATTAAAATTTATATTTATATCTATTTTATGTATTATATTTTCAGTGGGTAAGTATTACACATTTTCATCTATTTCAACGATAGTTTTATTATCCAAGATAAATTATATTATAAACATATTGTTTTTATTTTTATGTACATATTGTAATATATAACTAACACCGAGTTGTTAAATTGCAGTGGAACATTTGAGCTACTTATTGACAGGCATCATAACCACCAAAACAAAAAATTTTCAAGAAGTGTTTGAAATTTACATTTCTAGAATGTTTCCTCAAGTGTTTAATGTGATCAAATTTAATACGTGGACTGCCGTATTTGTTTTGGTGATCAATTCTATATCAGCTCTAACATTTTGTTTCACGGACCAATTTATTATCATGGGCAGTATAGCACTGGGAAATTATTTTCAATTATTTAATGAGCGTATAAAAACACACAAAGGCCAGGTGTACATTACATTCTATCCTATTGTATTATTATATATAAATGCACTATTTGTAATCGTCCTTATTACCTACTTAAAGGAAGAAAACACTTAGTTGATACATATTATTAGTAAATATTATAATATAAAAAATATATATGTTCCTAATTTGTGTTATTCTCTCTTTTACGTAGAAATTAACGTCGGATCAATGGAAAACATTAAGAGTCGATTACACCCGATTATGTAATTTGGCCAGAACCCTGAATGACTGTTTGTGTCATTTACTATGTGTATCTTTACTAATACATTTATACATTATATCTGTGGAATTACACCAAGGAGTCTTGTAAGCATAATATAGTATTATCAATATTGTTGATATAATCGTGTAGATAATTGTGATCAACATTTAGACTAAATGAAATAAGTGAATAACCAGATGAATAGAAACATAAAATTTATTATATTATTTTTATCTTTTGGTATAATCAATGTACCAAATTGTTTATACATCGATAATAATATACTAAATACACATTTAAATAGATCAACAGTATCAATGTTATATAAAGCTTTAATTATATTTCAGCTCAAATAATCGATCGATGGCAATTTTAACAAAAAATATAAATTTAAAAATAATATATACTAGTATTTGTGAAATTAACATTTTAAGAATAATTTAACAATTAGTTAATCAAATGATTAATTGACTAAATACGTATATTTATTCAAAATGGACAAATAATTTACATTTTTTAATTGATTCATATTTTTTTGATTTAAATGTTCAAATAAAATACATACACACAATATTCTATATACTTATTGGTTATTGAAACAATGTATCCACAAAAAATATTGTTCACTAGTAAAATGTAATAGAAATGGAAATATTATTTTATTAAGAATATTATTAAATTTATAAATCAAATGTTTAAAATCACTTAAAATATTTAAATATTTTATTCTGTTAAAACAAAATTTATATTTTATGTAGTTCAGCTAGTTCAAAGGCTAAAATTTCAAAAAAAAAATTATTAAATTAATTTAAATTTTGAGAAAAAAATGCCAATAACTATATCATATATTGTATAGTATAATAAGAAATACGACTGAAAAAATTAACTACAAGATTCTTAATCCAAAACCAAACTAAAGAATATAATAAATAAAAAATGTCTGCAGTCTATAAGTTAAATGCACTCAATATATTTTAGTTAATAAAAATATAAATCGGGACTATACTTTTATAAATTATTTCAATGTATATCTGTTAACTTAATAGTTGTATCTATTTAATAAAATATATTTTTATTTAATTAAAAACAATTCATTTTCAGAAAAACAAACATCAACAATGGATTAAGTCACTATGTTCATGCTATACTATCATTTATGGTGTCTACAATAAGAGGGTGTTTTTTGTGTTTATGTTCTGTGAGAGTATATGAAAACAGTAAATTACCAAAGAGAACACTTTACGATATACCCCAACAATCATACTGTAAAGAGGTGAGTTTAGTTTATATAATTTTTAGAAAAAAGCAAAATTCTATATAAATATAATAGTTTAATTGAAATAAAATTTGTTTAGGTAGAATTTTTTATGTTACAAATACAAAAGGATCATGTCGGACTTACCGGAAGTCATATGTTTTTAATGACAAGGAGGTTTCTATTAACTGTGAGTGAATTTGTTTATCTTAAGTTCAATTAGTTTTGATATATTTACATTATAATATACTGTATTTTATTGTATTTTATTTTAGATATTCGGTACAGTTGTTTCGTTTGAATTATTATTAATACAAATGAAAGGATATAGTTCTCGAAAAAACACTTAAGGATTCAAAGTCACCCGTAGTGCCCAACCCCACTGCGATTTGATTTTCGATTTATCTTCTAGCTTGATTAATAAACCACCTTCTACTTTGTGACTCCACTGTAAAATGTTCAAATTGTGTTAGCATTGTACAGTGTCTATATATATCTCAATTCTTAATAATTATATTAAGTACATAAAAAGTACAGCGACGAGCACAATAATTTTAGTATCTACTAACCTTCAGGTTATTCTGAGTTTCCAACATAACAATAGATTTAATATCTAATTTGTCGAGACACGCGGAATTTAGCAAGTTGTCTTCGGGCCATTCTAAAATGATGGGATAAATTGTTGAAGAAACGTTACCTTGTGTATACCTTAAAACCAAATATATATATTTAAACATTTGTACAATTTGCTTTAAAAATGTGAAATATGATTGTCGATGCAAAGTTATACCACAAGTGTGGATTTTGTGTGTCATTCTGACAAGTCAACCATGGCGTGCTTTTGAAAATAGATTCACCATTAACCGACAACCATTTACCAATTTGTAACAAACGTTCTTCATACAATGGTGGAATCATGCCATCGCTTGTCGGCCCAATGTTTAATAATAGATTACCTGTAAATTTGATTATTTTACTTATATGAATCTAATAATTACACAACATGCCAGTGGCGTATGAAAAAGTCTATAAAGTGTCAATATTAATGATGATGTAAATTTTAAGTTAAGTGCACCACTAATAAATGTCATTAAAAAAAAATCAAGATATTTTATTATTGCGAAGATTTCTTTATAATAATTAAAAGGTAGATCAAAAGGCTATAAAAATATTAGGAGTTGGATAATATAAAACTGATCTCAGTCGTGAAATAAAACGAAATATTCTGTGACAAAATCAAAACGATACGCTATTCATAAGAAGAGATAAATTCAGAATGTTTACTATTTATGTTATAATTGATCGTTTTGTAGTTGAATTGAAAAAAAATAATCGAGCATATTTTTAGGAATTTTAGCGGGTAACAGGTACGATACCGTCTTGATTTTTATCATTGAACAAAAATTCTAAAGAATTCTAAAAAAGGCTAAATTCGCCTCTGGATGAATTGAAGAGTGGTTATATATCACTCTCTCACACACCCTTACGCAAGATCTGCAACTACATACCTCCAAAGCAGACTGTTTCTACCAGTTGAGTAATTAGATTTTCTATCGTGTATGTATCCAATGATCGAGCATTTCTTCTATAGCCCCACGAATATTTATCAATCGTCATGGCGTTCTCCCATTTCCGGCTGACGACCTTTCCTATAGTTTGTTGTCCGTTATATACGCGCACGTATTAATACCCATCGTATAGTTGTTCGTATTTTTATTTCGTTCAAAAGTACCTGGTTGATATCTGTCGGCACAAGTTAAGAATCCGCCGTGTTTACACAATGTGTCACCGCCCCATCGGTCGTTCACCACAATTGTGTCTTTCACTGGACTATCGTTATATAGCCAAGCGAGAAAATTTAACGAGTTCCAATACGTATCCGGTGCTTCCCATTCACCGTCTGACCATATAATTTCCGGTTTATAATTATTCACCTATACGTTGTGTAGTACGTTAGATTAATAAAATACTCGCGGTTACGTCTCTAATCTAATAATTAATAAAAGTAAATTTGTGTTTACCAGTTCGTAAAGTTCCGGAAGAACTTTTTCGGTAACGAAATTTCGAGTCGTTAAATTTGACTGTTTATCTTGAATCCAAAGTGGGTTGAACCATTCATATAACGAATGGTACACCCCGAAGCGAGTGGTATTCAAGCTTCTTATTGCCCTGCTCAGGTCGCCTATATATATATAAATATACGTGTACGTTAAACGTCGTCAATTATCATATTCCCCGGATAATTCGTGTTTGAAAATATTATAATGACATACCGCCTACATACCTACTAGATCTCTGTGAGGTCCAACGTCTACGGAATTCCATCCGAACGATTTTTTCGATGGCCACAGCGTGTAGCCTTCGTGATGTTTAGTGGTCATTACTACGTATCTATATATGTGTGTGTGTGTAATAACATGTATAAGTGTATGGTGGCATAATTTGTTCCATATACTTTTTGCATACTTTATATAAATATACAGCATAGTATAAAAAATGCTAAATGTTCACTTTGTTCCCATTCAAAATATATGTATTTTTATGTGTTAAAATTTAAAAGTTTTTGAAAAATTTGTTGATTCTTATTCTACAAATCGTACAAAAAAAAAACTCGATTTTTCCAAAAATTATATTATTATAATGAAATTTTCAAAATAGTATTTCATTCGATTATTATTTTATTACTTAAGTTGAAAATTATAGCGCAATCAAATGTTGACCAACTATTGAAATTATACTTCATGATAAATCTGAAAACTTCAAAACATCACAATACCGAAACTGATTTCACGAAATTTTAATTATATCGTCGTTTTACACCTCAAAAATACTTGAAAATAAATAATTCGCTACAATTTAAAAACGAAAAGTTATTTAAAAAAATATTTAATTATCAAAATTTATAATTTTAATTAGGTATATTTAAAGAATTAAAAATAAATTTGCTGGTGATATGAATTGAAAAATAAAATAATATACTTGTTAATAATAAACTTAAAATAATATACTTGTTGAAAAAACAATTTGAAAAAGTATTATTCTAAAATTGTATAATGAAAATCATGTTAAGTTTTTGGACTTTTTTAGTTCTTAATATTTTTTTTAGTAAAAAAGAATGGCAATTTTTTTCAATAACTTTTAAATAATATCAATCGATTAGTGTAAATAACTTAATCGGTTCATAGACGAGCTGTAATTGTCAAACCATTGTTCTACACTAATTCTTCTTAATTCTTTAATTTGTAATGTATCATTATAAATATATAGCTATAACTAATAATTTGTATAGTCTTTAAATGAGTTTTAATCTATTTAATTAGGAAAACAACCTTTCACCAAGATATTAAAGGTATCTCAAAATCATTTAAAATACCTAAAAAATAATTGGTATTGTGAGTGAATCTCATGCAATGTTATAATTACATTAATGTATATATATATATATGTAAATAAAGCGAAATAATGAAAAGTATTCGAAACACAAAGTTGTTAGAAAAAATTTAATTTATATATATTCTTTTTTTATTATATATATTGCTAGGTGTAGTATGATTACTTTGCTCCGGAATCCTTGATTATGCTGGCCCATTGTACGGGATCGAAGAACTCCGCGGTAAATTGTGGACCAAACTCTTGGTATGTGAAACCGGGCTTGTAATTTTTTGCCATGAAATGTGCATAGGCAGGACTTTTTCTGCCTGTGTATATAATATTAAATACCTAAAGTTAGTACAGAAAATTTAATTTTGAGAAGGTTAAACAAATTTAAGTAAGACAGACCCGTAGAGACAATGTAAATATAATTCAGTAGTCGAAAAGTAATTCATAAACTTTCAGACACTATTACATTTTTACACACGTGCACAGATAGTAAATTGATTTATAGTAAATCGTATTGTTTATGCTTATTATTGAAGGTTTTAAAAGTAGAATTTTTATTCTTTCTTATATCTGTAATTTTTAATAAAGATTCATTTTAATAGATATGTGTGATTTTCTAATATATATATATATGTTTTACCTAATGTGATTATACATTGGTTATGTTTATCTATACTGATAGTAAATTTAAACGAGCGCCAATGTGATGCCTTTATTATATTATAATTCACAAAAAAAAAATTAAACGATATTTAGTCAAAAAGTTTTAAATTGTTCAATCACCAACATTTGTTTCAAAATTAGCTGTATTTAATAACCCATTAATAAATAAAAATTAGGCATTTATTATGATTATTGTTCGTTTGATAGATTGTCTTTTTGCAAGAGGAAACTAATAATTATCTATAGGTTGATTTACTTGCTTGTGTTTCTTACTCAAACTTTTGTATAAATTTACGATAAAACAACAAAGTTCGCAACGTAATTAAATATTTTTCAAATACATATTATAGGGAAACATGTCTTAAAAACTAGGACTTATTATATTGGAAAGTATATAGGAAAAATAATATTCATTTGTAATCATAGGAATCCTAGAAATGTAAACCATTTGATCTTAGGTAGAGCCAGTATGAATTTTAATTTCGATAATGTTCTATTGCTTGTTATTTTAAAAATCAATTAATAACTAAATCGCTTTTTTTAAGACAGTGTATAAAATAAAGGCCTCTATACAATTATTTTAATAAAAATAATATTACGGTGTAACGTAAAATGTTTTGTATAATTATTGAGGTTATATAGTTTTAATTGGAAGCTTGGTAAAAAAGAAAAAACGTGGAATCTACATTATTCAGTAGCTCAATGATGTTGTTGTTATATCTATTATTTATTATGATTTTCGCGAAATTTTAAAAATTGTCTCAAAATACTTTTAAAATGAAAAGAAGATTGTATCCATGTTTCAAGACGTATAATCCTTTTTTAAACGTATTTAGAGCTATAGACAATTAACTATAGACCTGTAATTCGTTTTTCGTATCATCCATGAAATATATTTGCAAAAATTATGATTTGTCAGGTTTGCTAAGTAAAAGATAATCAGCTAAATGACAGACTTGAGCCTGAACGTTAAATGTAGGCATACTGTTTCTATGCCTGATTTTAGTGGTACTAAATGAAATCGTTGGAAAATACAATTATAAATACGAATTCGAATATAAATAGCGAAAAATGTGCTCTGAATATGGATGACATGATTTAAAAGACTTAAAAATTGTTTAGGTGGGTCGACAATGTTTTCCGTTAAAATTAATAAAGTCCTTTATAATTATTAAATTGAAAATAAAACGAAATCTTTAAAAATTATTTTTGCTCGCATTCTGTGAAGTAGAATAATATTTCTATTAATATTTGTTAAAAACTTTTATTTTACGGAACATTATTTTCAGTAAATAAAATTATTCAACACGAAAGTTTCTTAAGATTAAGATTCTTATTTTTAGCTGTAGCTACTTTAGAAAATTGTATTTGAGCAATACAATTAGCTACTACATATTCCAATAGTGAGATAATTAATCTAATGGTAATATGAAAATACAAAAATCGTTCGTACGGTATACCCGATTTCAAAATAGATTTTTCGTGACTTTGTATAACTTTTTCTGTGAAAAATCATTTATTCAACGTGCTTTAAAAATTATTTTGTTAACTTTCTTAAATTATAAACTACCTTATATACATATATGTCAAATGTATAATTTTTTACTAAAAAAGTACTAATTTGTATAATTTAAGGCTAACAATAACGCAATGGACATCGTACCTTAGTGGACTCCGACGATTTGTCCCCTTTATCCAGGTTTGCGTATATTTCTATCATAATTTTATACGGATAATTGCTAGAGAATCTTACCTCTCCAATTCATCCAAAACCATTCGCTGCCGAACGCCGGCACCGAGTACACGCCCCAGTGTAGGAACACTCCGAATTTCGCCTGATTATACCATGCGGGCAGTGGTCTAGCGTCTAGACTGGTCCAATTAGGATCGTACCGCCTTTGGAGATCCGTCATAGACGCTGTCGTCGCGGATGTCGAGACGGAAGTACAAGCATCTAGCGTACTGACGACGACGACAACGACTGCCGACCATATTCCCGCGGAGCGGCAATTCCACATAATCGTTTTTCTTTGCTGATTGAAGACTACGACGTATGTATGTACGGATATTACGAAATAATGTTCCGTAATATATCGCCAGACCGTCGAGATAACCGAAGTAGCTACGAGTATGCCGTATATAAAATATTATACGGCGACGACAGCCGACGCAAAATAACAAATATATCTTTGGACGCGGCTGTAATCAGTCTGAGGGATATCACGCGTATGCACTAATGTAGCCACGTTGTTGGTCACCACGCTAACGACTATAACTACAATATAATGATAATGTATAGTAGGGGACGACTTGGCCGGCACGATACAAACACGGTGTATAAATATATAACATATATAACATCACAGGACATACGACGGGCAGTTCATCGATATTTGCATATTACATACACACAATATATTCATTAGAATATGTTGAATATGTTAAATTAGTCGAAGACAAAAAAACAATAATAATAACGTTAATAACTCGAGGTCGAAGCATTTCTATCAAAAAAAAAAAAAAAAAATCAAACGTTTAGAAGTTAAGAAGGGGAAACTGGTCAAATTACACACACAAATACGTATAATGTACATAAGAGTACAATGATAATAATACTCGTAGTGTGTACGAGTATTATGTGAATGTATAAAACGACTTACTTTGTATACTTAAACGTATATATTAGTGTACTATTAAACGTGTACACGCAATGCTGTTGACCGAAATGAATTTTAAAAACAAAACACTCGTATTTATTCTATATATAGTTTCATAGGGTACACATCGTGATATTGTAAGTACATTAAAACTCGTGAATTTTCTTGTGCAAATAAGTATCTAGTTGTATATATATATATATATTATAAATTCTCACGACACACATAAAATATATTGTTCGTATTTTTTTATCGTTATTATTCATTTTTCAGTTAAGTGTTCATTAAAATTCTCATACGGATTATTGTCAGCTAAATATTGTTTTATGCATGTGTCGAAAATTGAAAATTAAATTACGTTCTTGCTCCAAGCTTAGAGAAATAAACTAGTTCCTTTCCTTATTCTTGTAAAGAAATGATTTTTGTTCTTTAATAATTATATGAAATAAATAGTGAAAAATTGTAATATTTAATAATGAAAATTAACTAAGAAAATTAAACAAAGAGCGAATGAAAAAAATATTTTTCTCATAAATGAACAAAATTCCAATTATTGTTCTTTCGTATAAAAATATAATTACATTCCGAAAAATCACACTAAATCAAAGGAACGGCTGACTTCCTACTAACGTGTTCCTTCTAAGCACTAGTGCGAATATATGTGCGTTGCGCAATTAGCCGTAAAGAGCATTAAGTTGTCAGATATTCGGTCGTTAAAAATTTGTAATCGAAAAAGAAACCGGTGAGATTATTTTTTGAGAGCAACATCTGATTGAAAAATAGGTAATGAGTATTAGTTTATATTAGTCGAAATTAAATTATTTGTAGCCAATATGATGCTAAAAGAGAAATATATATATAATGTAAATTAAATACGAGGCGTATTTTATAAATACCCAGATTACAATTATTCCAAAAAAAACATTAAATGTTCTTAGAGATTTTATTATATCAAAATAAACTAGTGATCGTTTCTAGTATTTTAATATTTAATTGAAGTTGTTATCACAAACCAACCATTGAAAATACGCGTACGAAGTTAAACGTTTTGTATAAAACCCCAATTTTACGATGGGTAATATTACGGAACAATGTTCGTGTATCAAATATTGCTTCAAACTTTGCGAAAAATGAACTATTAAACGTTTCTACCCAATTATTGAAAATTAAAACGCTATTCCAAATTCACAGTTTTACTTCCAGGAAAAACACTCAATCATCTATAAAATGTATAGACTTGCAAATACCATCTTATACTTACTTGAAAAAAATGTACACTTCAGCTATCTTCCTGAACATTTTACAGGCATTTAATAAGATTTGGCATTTTGGTTTATTATTTAAATTAAAAAAACTCTATCATCGTCATACTATCTTTTTCTAAAATCATATCTAAGTGAACGATTCTTCACTGTCAGATCCGGATCAAAACTCTCCTCTATTTAAGCAATACTAGCAGACGTAAATCTTTTTTTTTTATTACGGTATCAACAATACCTTCACTGGTCCGAAATGCCCGAAGGCAGTACTTCGAACCAGTGAGTCGCCATCGTTTATTGAAAAATACAACATTTTTACAAATTTGGATTTTACAATCCGATCATCCTTAATGAGAAGGGTGAGCAACGCGAGCTATTCCCACGTTGTTTTACCTCACCCCCTCGTATATCAAATCTAATTAACAATAGTTCTTAAAAACTAACCCTTCTTAAAATCTGAATGGTGCGTGATGACAGGACAATCCTCTGAACGCGCTGTCTTCACTCTCTTCTCTTCTCTCACCGTTGCTCGACCTGGCGTGTCTACAGTGCAAACATCCAGGTGACGAAGCACGGCCAATCCTATGAAAAAACGCGTTGAAACAACCGTGACCCGTCAACAACTGCGTGAAGCGGAAAGTCATGCCGCCGTGCGACCTCACCAACCACCACCACAGTAGATCCGGAGGCAGCACCGACCAGGACCATCCGCGGCCACTTTTCGCGGATGGGGATCTCATCCGATCGATCCGGATATCCAATACAAATAAAATACAAATATTTCAATCCAAAGTACTCCGCCTAATCACCTACGCCTCTCCATATATATCTAATTACACTCTTCGTAACGATCTAAATATACTTCATATCAAAGAAATTGCTAAACTTTACTATAACAATTTTCACTCCCGCCTCCTTCAACACACTAACCCCCTCATCTTAAATCTCTCTTCCAAATCTCTTCTCAGTAATCCTCTCCAAATACTTAAGCTACAGTGACCAAGGGACTGTCTTGTCACGCTGAAAAAACATGCTGAAGAACCATCATTAGATGGCGTCTTCAACTCACGTCTTTCACCTTACATATTCCACTCATCTCTTTATTGTTACTCTAAGAAACAAATTGTTGATTACTCTTAATAAAAGTTATAAAAAAAAAAATATTTCGGAAAGCAAAGATGGATAAAATAAATAATTAATAAAAAATTCAATTTTGCTAACCAAAATGTTACCATATTACATAACACTATGGTGAACGTATTTATATGTATAAAATAAAATATTACTATATTTCAACAACATAGTTATTTTAAAGTTTTAAAGAAATTAAGTTAAATTTTAATTAATTAACGTTTAGATAAAAAAATTTACTTTTATCACCTTGAAAACATGTTATTAAATTTACATTTATTAAAAACTGAAAATTGTTTTTAAAATAATTTTAAATTCCGATAATTAAGTACCGTTGTAAATTTTATTTTATCGTCAAAAATGTACACAAATAATTTTAATTTGTCTTTTTTTAATACTTTTAATACTCTTCATTTGTTAATTGTCAAATATGCACAGTTTTATTGGAATTTCGAACAATTACAAGAATAAATCATGTTGAATTATATGTTTAAAATAAACGGAAAATTAAGAAATGATCGATAAAAAAACATATTCGTTAATATTTAATAATATCAATAATTCGTCACAATTCGTTGATTCATAATACCGATCAGCAATTTATTATTCAAATCGTTTAATATATATAAATGTATAATACTATTATATATTATATTATATTTAATAAATAATAATCGTTTAAATTAAATTAATTCATCTGACCGTAATAGTTAACTTTAAAGTCTAGCTTTTTAACCTGCACACCAGTATATATTTTTCTATTAGTATTCTATCAGTTCGAATTTTGAGAATAGACCAACGGTAAATTTGACAATTATCGAGTTTATATATTTTTAATACTATCGAACGCCATCAAAGATTTAAAATATAAAAATTGGGTTATATTTTTGAACTCTAATGTTTACGTTGTTCTCATTTAGACGCGGCATTATACCTTTTCGAGTATAGAACGTTAATTAGGTATTCATTTATCAATTAAATAGAAATAAACGAATTATAATTAAAAGGCATTTCCGGTTTAAAAATAAATACTGATCATTATCGGTTCGGTTATCACGTCTGTAGGTACAAAAATCGTACTATACTACAAAACAACAATATAGTTAAAATACTATAAACGTTAAAAGTACGCAAATATTATGGAATTTGAATATTTTAAGTATTCGGTAGTAAAATTATTTATACACTTACAAATGTTTACTTATTCGCTTCTTACGTTTATAAAAAATAAAATAAAATAAAAACTCTATTACTCAAATTTAGCATCAGTGGCACTATTATCAAAAAGAATAAAAACCTACGACAATTAAATTACGTAAATTTTCCAAAACAGCCAAGAATGTAGAGTATATGGCAGGCACTTTTTCATTTAGGAGTTACATAAATTGTTATTCTACGTTAAAATTATTCCTGGTAAAGATAATATTTATTCGTCATAGTTTGTTATTCTCTCTGATAATCGTGTCTTTGCAGGCAAGTTGATGTAAAATTCGCCACCATCAATGACGCAAGCGTGCTATTAATGCCCGCCAAAAAAATAATCGTTATACCAAGGTTCGTTTAACTCTGAGAACAATTCCCGCAAACTCTTGGGGATAGTGGACATTCGAATGCTGACGTTCGTCACTTCTACAACAGGTTGTGTCGCGGCTGTGCTGTCAGAAATGCGGGAGGGATCAATTTCCGTGATCACTTCTGTGGAAGGCGTTGGTATCGTTTTCCGATCGTTCTACGTACCCAAAAAAACAGAACATTATATTTTCATACTATCGGTTTTACCATTCTCAACTGACTTTTGTCGATGACTTCGCCACTCCGTATTGGTCGGACGATTGCTGCAGCATTAATCGGTTTACACTGGACGTTTCGTAAACCATCGGTAGACGGGGATTAACGGCCGGATAACTTAGACCAACCAAAATATTTTGTTGGTGTAACAGTATCTATATGAACGAGCCGCAATAAAATTGAAACGTCCGGTATACATATTCGCCGCGAAAAAGTTGAAGTTTATTTGTATACGTTTTTATTAATTATCGAAAGAAAATTTTTTATTATAACTAAATTATATTATAATTACGTTTATAAATATAAATTATAAAAAGTAAGATTAAATTATTTTTAATATTTTTAAACTATCGTTTATTTTTTTATTTTATTAATTATATATCATGAGCTAATACTCGCTTATCGAAACGGACATAAAATACATATAATTAAATTTAAGATAAACACCTATAGCCCGTATAGTGCTGCTCGTATTAGCTTTTACGATTTTAAATTCCCAACGATGCGAAGGACGTGTTAATTTTACAATGATACGTTGTTTTTTTTTTATTTTGTCCGTGAACATTTTTGGTATACCACTAGTGTTTCAACGTTTAAGTTGAACCCAACTTTTCGGTAGAAAATTGTATTGGCCTATTAGCCAGGTTTTCCATATTTTTCGATAGGTTTGTTAGGCATACGAAAAAATTATTCGGAACAATATCGAAAAACCGGTAAAATTGTCGACACATACTACTAACCGCATTTCATTTTATCGTTATCGTCCCGAAAATAATACGTTAAAACGTTTATTAGTTATTTATTTCAATCATATAATACGTACATACAATTATTTTGGAAACTGTTGATCGATTTAGGCTAAATATATTTTGAAATCTTAATAAACAACGGGGTTTTACGTTTGAAATGTAATAAAATTTAAACTTTTTAGGTCAGAAGTTCTAAAAATACCAACAAAGTCTATCGTATATTATTCTCACGGTAATTAAAAGTTTATAAAAATTGTTCGCCACAATTGTTTATAGCATTTAGAATTCATATTTCTCGTAAATGGAACAATTTTTGCGAAAAACGACTTTTTTTTAAACGTGATAGGGGTAATCAAGAAACGTTATAAACGTTTGAATTTGATTTATGACGAAATTAATCAACGTTATCGATATATCATTAAATAATTACAAAATATATTATTAGTTATAATATCCTACCGCGTCACTCAAAATCGTTTTACGAATATAACGACATTTATCGTCAATTTAAAATTCAAAATATCAATAAACAAATTTGTTGATAAACAATCTATACCATATAAAAAATAATATAGAACGTGCAATTTGTCCGCGTATAAATGATTTTCTGTAATAATTCCTGAAAAAAATGAAAAGAACGAAAATTGGCTACCTGCAATCTGAAGACGAATTCTTCTATATTAATTTCCTGATTGACGAAGAAACTTGCGAGGTCTTCTGGATATTTTCAATTTCTGCGCAATCGACATCCTTTCACCAGAACATCGACCTCGGAGAAGTTCCAGGTTGGAGATACTTGTCTTTTGCAGATTATGCTATACACACATAGACACACACACACACACACCAATTCTCGTGTTAAAAGAAAAAAAACGTACGACTTATACGTGTAATATAAATTGTTATTAATGCGTATGTTTGAAAAAGAAAAAAAAATCTTAACTAACTTGTTCCGGCACTCTGATAAGCTCTGTCGAGACGCGTGTGTCGACTGACGATGACGTGACGTCTTCTAATCTGATCGGTTCTGACTCGCGCGTGTCCACGTTTTCCTAAAATACAGTAATAATCGAACGAAGAATATTTTTTATGTTTTATGCGCGGTGTATTATACATTTTCCTTAATCACATTGACGCCGCGGATCGGCAGCTGATCTACCAACTTGTATTCTATTACACCGAGAGCGCATCTCGCGTGGCACCGAAATAGACAATCTGTAATGGTAAACCGCTTGAACGTTGTTAACGTATGTAACGTCCGCATAGTCAACAAATCGATTATACATACCGATACATTTCCACATTTTACCGCCAAATCTTTCCCGGCACACCAAACATTTTTCGAATTTATACCATTTTTGTAAAACGAACGTATGTTTCATTTCCATGTTCATTATAAGAGTTATTATTGTTTTTGAAATGTATTAATAACTAACCGCTTTAAAAATATTACGACGTTATAATATTTATATTTATCGTCTTTCCAAAATAAAACTGTCAACGTGTGTTACTATGAATAATTTTCATAAACCTACTGTTATTATTGACTTTAGTAGGAAGTTGGGAAATTTGTTTGTAAAAATAATCCAAAAGTTTATAATTGCACGATCGATGTCAATTATTATTAATTTATAGAGTCCTGTAAATCAATGTTTTAAGGTAACCCCACAGGAAATAGTCACGGAAGGGGGGGTAAATCTGGCGATCGAACTGGCCACTAAAGATCGCTTCTAAGAAAGATGAGCTGTTTGAGAAATGCTCCTGCAAAAAATTCATAGAAATGCATGCTATGTGAGCTGTAGCACCATCTTATTGGAACCATATATCCTCTGTGTCCATTTCTTTGAGCTTGGGTAGAAAAAACTCCTCAATCACGCTTACATAACGTTCAGAATTAACCGTAACTGTCTTTTCATTCTCTTCAAAACGACGTGATGTAATCAGGCGTCCTGGTGGCTGTGAAATTATGTTTCTTTTTCACACTACCAGTATCCCTGAACATATATACTCACCTACAAACAAATTGATTTATGATCAGGTGTACGACCTGCAGAGGCGATATGTTTCCTGAATGTACACGCTGAGTTGCGACGACCGAACGGTCGAAAGAAAAATAGGCCTCCAAGGCGAACGTGCGCTTTTTATTCGTCCACGGCATGATTGACATTAAACTAACCACGAAAAAAAGTTAGATCGCGCGCTTTCGAAAGCGCCATAGGAACGCGCTATAAGAGTATCGATCGCTTTGTGACGCGGGTTTCAAATAAGGAAATGACCGCGCTCCATCATGTAGTTTTTTGTTTCGAAAATTATGGTAAGTGGTCTATTATTTAATTTTTTTTTTTTGATTACTAATTAAACGCCGATGGGATTACTAATTGCTAATATTACACTTAAATCGAACGAGTTGATTTATTTAATAGCTTTATAAATAGTGTAATTTTTTACGATTTGGTTAGATAAAATGATTTTATAGTTAATATTTGTATTAATATCGGGGCTGTTTTTGTAAATTACTTTTAAAAAATATTTAATCGTCTTGATTAGTAAAATAAGTGATGGTACCTTTTCGACGATTCCAATTACACGTTATACTATTTAAATTCGTACGTTTTTACTAATGTCAAACACATCTTTGTTATTAAATAGAAATGCGTTATTACTTATTATAAGGACTTGGAAGTTTTAGAATTTGTACATAATTTTTGGTAAGTTTTAGAGCATCCCCAATAAGATATAAATTTATTTTACACATCCTCTGATGTTATACGCGAATTTTTACGTATTGATGATGCTTAAAGATAATGTTTAAATTTAGGATTTCTTAGGTATATTTCCGCATATAAATGGAAATAAATCAATTTCGTGACATTTTTTCTTTTTAATTCTTTCAACACCGATGTCTGAACTAATATAAAAAATATATTTTTTCGAAATCCATTACACGTATTGAAGATGTTTGGTATGCGTGAAAAAGACGTGAAGTATCGAGTAATGTGAAAAATGAAGAGAAGAGTGGCTGATCACGTTATAGTTGGAGAGAAGACGGAGAAGACGAATAATTAAGCGAATGTACGACGTCATGTCCGTTACGAAATAATTAATAATCAACTAAAATGGCGACATTATTATTGTTTCGGACGGCGTAGAGTGCCTTGGTTATTGGTCACACAATGATGGCCTGGAGTCTTGAGCTGGAACCCATGCAGCTGACGCGGCCTGCCATAAAGTCCGCGACATCCGTCTCGAGCAGCCACATGAGGCCCGCGTGCGTCGACCACTGGCAGTCGGGTGTTCGCCGACGCAACACGAAATTTCGTTCGGCCAACAGTTCGTCAACACGCCGCGAGTACATTGCAGTGTTGCGGTCAACGTCCCGGAAGTACACGCTGTCTGCGCCGTCCGACCCGATCACTGCGATCCGCACCGGTTTGACGCCCAACGTTTTTCGCCGCCAGCGACGTCTGTACGTTTGCACGACTATCGTCAGCGCCGGAGTCCAGCACGGACTGTGTCCAACGTGTACGCGTGACGGCCCGCATAATACGTGAGCAGCACCTGTCCGGTTGTGCCGACGCTATCGTCTGGCCTCTGCCGTCGCTGCTTCATATATTCCGCGTAAGGTATATCGTCGTCTCCGACGCGGCGGCCGCTGGAAAACACACCGCCGCCGCTACGAGCCAGACGTAGTTCCTCTACGTAGTTCCTCAGACGGTGGACGCTCTTGTCCCGGCCATTGTATACCAGCACACGGCCCGCGCCTGAATCGCTCACGTACAATACGACGCGATCGGCCGCTTAATCGACCGCGATCAACTGCAACACCGTCCGGTTAGTCGTATGGCCCGACAAGTACCACCGTGAGCACCACCACCTGATGCCGTGCAACGGAACACGTGGTCAATTCATTAAGGTTGCCGAGTTTCAACCGATCTAATATACGTACAAATCCTGGTCAAGTCAACAAATTCCCGAGCAAGGTGATCGAAATAGTGTGTTTTTATACCGCATTAGAATTTATTTATTTACATTAATCGATTAATTTATTTATTCTCTAAACCCCAAATTTGCACCATGTGACGATTCACTTTGTCATTCAAATGACCTCATCGCTAAAAATGATACGATAGGAAAACTATTTTTCCCCCTAACCCTTCTTAAGAACAAATGGGCAAAACCAAATTCTTCTTTGTATATGGAGCGCTTATGCAAGTAACTGAATTCTGTATGGTTTAAGTTTCTGGCGTCTTCTAGAAACCCTGTAAACTGTTGCCTGTGGAATGACAAACTCTCTCTGGGTGTACGACAAACTGATTTCTGCAGAATTCTAACAAAACCGTCGAATTCGTTCAACATTTTCATTCTAAAAAAGTAGAACAAAAAATTAGTGCATAACGGACATTTCAAGATGATTGAATGGAGTGGCAAGAAAATATTAAGCAAAAAATGCGAATATTAGAGATAAGTAGCTCCTTTCGCTGATAAAAAAGAAAGAAAAAATAGATTTAGACATTTGGATATGTTTTAAGGAAAGAAGAGGCAAAGGCGTTGAGTGGGTGACAAAGGAAATATGGACAAGGTTAAAAAAAAATAGGTGGCGATAGAAAAATACAATGGTGACTGGTGTACGCATGATCAAGATGCGAAGATCGAGTGAAGTGGAGGAAGTTGAAGACAAGGGTGATGTAATGATATGCGTGCATATCATAATTTAGTTTAGTTTATATAAAGAAATATATACTGTACACAATTATTGTAAAATTTATTAATAAAATAAACTGTCCCTCGACCTTCATGGAGTATCGACTATG